>SNQJ01S0019002.1:29396-46439 GCA_010110895.2 Picea sitchensis | reverse complement strand
TACGGTCCATGTGGCACCACTATAAAGGTGCCACGTGACAGGTCATATAGTGACGTGGCAGATACAGGGGCAACACAATTAGAATTGACGTGGCAAGGCCATATAGTACATGGTTCAATCCAACAGTGCCACATGGCAGGGTGTACAGTTGGCAATGAGTTGACAATGGTGGCCAATAAGAGGCTACCATGTGGAACAACCAGATGGTACCACATGGCACCTTCAAGAAGCCCAAGAGGGTGGGTCAAATATCCAACGGTTATATATATATACAACAAAAGTAAGTGGAGGGGTAGTGGGGTTTGAACCCTTGAGCTCCCTACCAGTATTCCAACAACTTAACACCAAGTGCCTACCCTTGTGCCACAAGGCTCGGGCGGTTATACCAATAAAGAAAATTATATTTAAATTTGCATTGAGATTCCTGATCGGTGGTTGGGCAACCCATGCCTTATTTAAACCTGGAGCTCGACTCAAAGCACATACATGGAATTGCATGCAAGTTGGATCGTGTGTGCATCGAAGTTTGTGCCAAGAACTCAGATTGAGTTCATTTTGGTCTCAATTTCCGTGCCATAAAGTTTTTATACTCATTTTTCTCAGTTTTCCGAGAGGAATAYGATGGTGATGTTGATTATGTGCTAAAGTGATGTGTATGAAAATCTTAGTTCCATTTGTTGTGTATGAGAACCATAGTCTCGTTTTACGTGCAAAAGTGGGTCTTTAAGAACTTGTTCATAACATAGTCAACTCTATACTCATTTTTCTCATAATTTTGAGAGGAATTTAGTGGTAACCTCTGTTTCTGGGTTTGAGCAGTAGAATTGAAGGGTGTATTCAAATTTGTCATTGTAAGTCATCATTGTATCAAGCATTTGAGCATTAATAGAGTGGTCTCACTATTTGGAAGCGGACCCAGAGACATAGCCCAAGATGACTGAACTATGTTATCAAACTATGTAATGAGTCTTGTTATTTGTTGTCTCTATTTCTCTTTGTTTTAGCACTCATTATTTCTGAAAGTTCTTTATTAGTTAATGAAGTTATGGATAAGTAATCATTTTCACATGATATTTTGAAAATAGTCATAACAATCTTAATTTCCTGAATCTGATAAGATGTTTAGTGCCTTCTTAAGAACTAATTGAAATCTAAGGATTTCTATATAACATTTTAAGCCCATTAAGGGTAGCACATGCAATGTTTGTCACTTGGATCCTACTACTTACCAACTCCCAAAATTGAGTTATAAAAAAGTAATGAAGAAATAAATGATCCTAAATTATATAAAAAACTATTTTTTCCATGTGATACAAGCACTGATGATAATACCTTTTTCTTAGTTTACACGAAACTCTTCATAACATGTGCATTATAAGCATAAACGATGTGATGTTTTTTTTTCAAGCTTGCTCTCCAACTTTGACTCCAAGAATGATAGTGCAATAATCATTCTCCCATCCTCCACTGGCTACATGTAATGCTCTTTTAGTATTGACATCAAAAGTATAATTGCATTAGAGGAATCTCGGTCTCATGCTAATAGGTCTCCTATGATGAACGAATAGGAACCTATTGCATAGACCATTTTTCTCTTCACTTAGCTAAGTATAGTTCATTTCCCTTTCTAAATAATCAATAAGTCTTTTCAAAGAAAATATAAAATAAACATAGTAGATCCTAAAAGGTGAATATGCTCAACTCATGCCACAAAGTGAAAGGAAATAACAAAAATATTTCCTTGAACCATGAAATATATAAATAAAATAATCATAATTATGGAAAACACATTGAGTGCCCACAGAATAACCAAAGCCATATACTAAGCCTAATACCATATGTTTCTCAAATAAACATGACAAAAGGATGAAACAAAAATTACTCAACAAAGGTCTTTAACTTTAACCCAAACCCTTGACTCAATGGAAATCAGATCAAACCAATCATGCCACGATAAAGGGTCCAGCCAAACATCAAATGAGAACTAGAAGCATTCAAGGGACTAACACAATTTTTAACCAAAATAAACCCAAAAATTCAAACTTGACAAAATGCTCCAAAATGCAACAAACAAACAAACCATTAAAATTTACCAAGATATTAGAGCTAGACATCAAAGAAACTTCATCCACTTGAATGAGCTCATTCTTGCTTAGTGTAAGTCTTGTTAAATTAGTTATTTACCCTTTAATACATGGGCACTATCTATGTGAAGAGATATGTGCCAATTTCATTTCCTATCACATACAAGAAAGAGACAATGTAATAGTTAAATATCAAAACATCAATCCTAAAATAACTTGCATCAAGAAAATGTGGCTCCAATGTTACAATGAAAAATACAAAATATAGAACATATTTTTACCTGGAATGCAACCTCAAATTGACATATAGTAATCTTGCTATGATAAAGAATTTCCGACCTACCCCAAAAATAACGAAACAACGAATCACAAGAATCACATCATTTGTGCTATTCCATTTCACTATTTTTTGCACCACCAATGGAACATGTATACCAAAATAAGTGTCCCCTAGGCCCTCATATATATTGGATTAGATAAAATCTTGTGGTATATCAATTTCCCAGTTCTCATCTTGGTCCTCATTTTCTTCATTCTGAATAGGATCTTCTCCAGATGGACTATCATTATGAGCCTCCAAAGAATTATGTTCCATATCAAGTTCATTAGAGAAATTTGTTATATTGTTTTCTCCCCTTCTATCACAATCTAATCGCCAAAGATCTAGTGCTCTTTTATATGTTATATTGTTACATATAATATTAAACATATATCCATATGTTTATCAAGCTTGTTCCTCATATTTGACTTAAAAAATGACAGTGCACTAAACATTCTCTCATCTTCCACTTTTATCCCAAAATCATGGTTTGACACAAATCTATTAATTTGAAATATTATGATATGTTTTCCTACGAGTATTGGATAGCACCTAAAATAATCCAGAATATTGTTATTGCACCATATTCTAGAGGATTCTCCAAAACATAGAATTGCTTCCACATTGTTTCACTGAAGTGTGTGGCTTGTTGAAACAATTTTAATGAATCCAAAATACCTTCAACCTCTTCTCCATGTATCTGGACCTTCTTGCAAAAGTGGTGCACTAAAGTATTTAATTTTGCTACAAAGTCGCGTTTTAAAGTAATTTGAGATTTTTTGTTGTTCCAATATTGAGAGTACACCACAGAGATGGCCTCCAACAATTCATCTCGAAGAAATCGTTCTCGTATCTATGATATTAGTGATTTTTCAATTTCTATCAAGTTGTGTCTCATTGAAATGACAACATTGTCAAATAGGTCTATTGACATGAGGCACTATTTGGTGATTCGTCCTGTCTTACCGATATAAAAAAAAGGAATCGTATTCCCATGCACTACCATACATAGTATCCCTTTATCATCAAACTTTAAAAAAAATTAGTATTTTCTATATAATGATTGTAGTCTAATTTATAAATCGTGAACTTACAAAAGACTCTGGCATTGTATACAAATTATCCAATGAAAGGCATGCACATTTTATTGCATTTGTGTATTTCACAATATACATTGTGCGATTTTGAGACATTTTCACGAGGAAACTCATTTCATCTAGCATAGGAAGAATTCCAACCAATGTTGATAATGTCTCTATGTTAGTTAGTCGAAAGAGAATATCTTGAGCTCTATCTACATTGAAGCGATGTTCATACATCACCGCTACCAAGGACTGGTACTCACTAAATAATATTTGAGCTAGTCCATTCAATGAGATCCATCTTGTATCAACATCTTTTAATAGCTTGTTTCCATTTATAACACCGTCAACAAATTTTTGAAACTTTGAAAAATTGTTTGGGACTACGACAAAAGTATGCATAAAGCTCTCGTACAAAATCTTCAACTTTTGAAACTGATGGAAACTTGCTTACCATTTTAAATGCGAGATTCATCCTATGAGCCATACAATGAATACTCAACATATATGATGAATCTTATAGTTATAGTCTAACACAAAGGCCATTCCTTTGTCCTTGCATTACTGATGCTCCATCTGCTCCAACACATACCAACTCTTTTGCAATCATTAAATGATCCATACCACCAATTTCCTTCAAACTATTAATAACAAGTTCATACATATTTTCAGTTGTATAATTCTCCCTCATTTTATGAATTCCAAGTAGATATGAATGCCTAATATGTTCATTAACCATATAAACACTTATGTAGATCCCTAAAGTATTATCAATAGTTGTAACCTCAACCAAAGACAATGACAAAAAACTATCATTTGCAATTTTCTCTTTCATATCATCCTTTTCTACTTGAGCTAGATATTTTTCCCAATCCCAACCACTCATTAAAAACCAATGAGAAGATGGATAATCTATCATAGGATGACCTTTAGATAAGATTTTGAAGAAGAGATAGATATTTCATGTAATCTGGATAATCTGTCACATGATGACCTTTAGATAAGATGTGAAATACAATGCTTAATTGAATTGTCTTGGATACCAAATTTATTTCCATCATCTTTCTTAATAGAGATGTGATGGTTCCTCCACTTCCCTCCACTTCCTTACTTATTAAATAATTATTATATTCATCTACATATTTGACATGTTGACAATCCTCATAAGGTTTCCATCTAACAATAGATTTCTCCTTGCTATCTGCAATTTTCTTTTCACACACCTTTCTTGCATGCTTCTCTATTGTATCTAAGTTCATCTGAAATGCCATTGGCATGCCAAGTTTCCAACTACATATATTGCATCTAACTTGTGGTTTCTCTTTCTCATTTTTTAGAGGCATTAGTTCAATAAATGAAAATTTTGAGATCCAATGTGGTTGGAATTCTCTCCCTATCTCCCATTGGCCCTTTTGTCTTTTCCATGAATTGATTGTGTTCTTTTCCAATGAAATATTTTCAACATATTTACTGCCAATTTCTGGTGAAAATGGATTTATCTCACTTTGATCACTAGAGGAACCTATTCCCTTATCTATTATTTGGATATTAGATGCATTTTCACAAGAGTTGACATCTCTTTCAATGATAGGTTGTTCAAAATAGCTCGAAGCATGAAGAGAACGTGGATCCTTGGATTGAGGTCTTTGAAACCATGATGATAGATAGATTGAGAAGGTCTTTGAAACCATGATTATAGATACTTTGTCTTGATCTTTTGTTCCCATGATCGGTGTTTGACATTTCAATATATATTCCGCAATTGATATTTCAAATTGATCTAGAAAACAAAAGTGAAACTCCTATGAGAAATAATATAAAATTAGTAAAATTCCTAGCAAGTATAGAATCAAGATGTATTTATATTTCTATTATTATATTTTTATGAAATTAAAATTCTCTCTGAGAAAACATACAACCATAATGGAAAACCACCAAATGCTTACATGAATCCCATAAAATAATTTAGGGTGTAGAGTAAAAAAATGCAACACAAATGCATAAAAAAAATAGAAGCCTACAATTGCCTACAATGGTAATGGAAAGAGTAGCAATAGTCCCGAACTTAGAGCTAAGTTAATATAAGTGGATATTCAACAAAAAGAAACAATTAAAAATATGAAAATATCACACATTGACAACATAAATGGAAAGACTTGTGCAAAAACCCTAACTTCCACAAAAATATATCATAAAATATAATGAGTCAAAGTTTAAAAGTTTTTCCACATGTACTAGAGTTTGATACAAGTGTTGAGAGTAATCTACATTTATAAGTATTGGTAGATATAAATGACACAATCTAGTGAATAAATAACACAATCTAGTGAACATAATCATTATCATGTAGATCATTAATACCTCTTTCCAAATAAAACAACTAGAAACATACGAGGAAATCCAGGCACTGAAACTAAACCATATCAATTTGAAACCTATATCTTGTTGGCCCAAATTTCATTTCTACTATCTCATCCAAACACCAGAACTTAAAGAACCACTTGGGTCAATGTCCAGGGATCACAACAAAGGCCACAAATCAGGGTTTTTTGCTTCCATGGGGAATGCATGAACCTTTTAATATGAGATGGATAGAGATTACTGATAATCAAAAGATGTTGTGTGTTACGAGGAAAATCTCTCTATGGCTAGGGGTAAACCACAACAGACGGAAATGACTACAAAAATCAACTCTAATCTCAAGTATGCTATATAAACAAATATGCTAGCAGGACAAGATAAAAGGCCTACCTCGTCCAGACGTTCGATGAAGTCCACCATTGAGCACTTGACCCAAAGTGATACACCTGCAACTAGTCCTCAACAACCAAGAAATGCAAGCATATGGTTATAATATATAATGTTAGCACATTCAATAGCATAATCCATCAACATTCATAACAAATACGCCCATGGAATAACAATTCAAATATTCACAAGATATCAATTGGACGAGAAAAAAGTATTTCTATTAAAATGTAATCACTAGAAGTGAATGAATTACAAACTTCTGTGTCGGGACGGTTCAGAACCGAGAAACTAAGTTCCTTCCAGCTGGGCCTCCACCACTTCAATCCTACACTAAAGGCAAGCTCATATAAGAGAGGCAACGAGGCTCTCAATCAAGAAGGGAAGAGCTTGGAGGCTGAATAATGTGTTCAAACTTAAAGGACAAAGGGATGCAGACTCAATGTGAAGTGAATAATTTCTCCAGAGTATCTTTTCTCTCAAAGTTGAATTATTCTCCTCTTTTCCATAGCTCGGATTTGTCCCATTTGTAGCCTTGAAGTGGAACTGAAGGGTCGAGTGGAAACATTTCTAGTATATGGAAGGCCAAGGATCATTGATCTCATGACGTGACATGGAAACCCGACACCATTTTTTAATTTTGGGCACAAATCCTGATGTACGCGGGTTGTAGTGGTGCAACCTGCATATACACATGTTGTAATATAGGTAGGGTGCGTATATGTGGAAAAATCATGTTTTTAGCTCTAGGATTTGCAAAAGGTACTTCAAGTCTGCATAGGGAAATGGAAAAAGGACCTCTGTGCAAGTTTGCATAGGGTGAGGCAAATCTTGCTGTAATAGATGCACCCTAATGTGTGAGGTAAGAGGAGTATCCATGTTGTCCAAAATACATTATAAGACCCATAAATGGAGTAATGGGGACCCAGCTGGAAGAACTAGTTGCTCATGAAAATCTGTACTGACTTTGCATACATGGCTGCCAATTTGAATTACACTGCAGATCCATGTGAAAATATACCAAAAAACTGTCCATGGCCATGAAAATACAATACAAAGGTGGCTACATGCCAAAGGCTGTCATAGTCACAAACAAGGCCCAGTAAAACTAGTCTCAAAATCAATCTGAAGATATTTGTATATAATGGAGTACAATCTGATCTCCCATGATCACTGAAGTCACATAGGTACTGGTCTAATGAAAGGTAGCAACAACTCAGGAAATCTGCGACTATAAACTAATGTCTTCAAGTCTTCTACACAATCCGCCAAAGGTGCAAGTATACATTGCATGAATGAAGGAGTTGAGGTCGAACACATTGAGACTTTGATTACCGGTCATTGAGGTATACCATTAACAAACGTGAGACAACCTACCAATAATGAAAGTAGGTATCAAGGCACCAAGTACATTCTTACAAGTGTGAATAAAGGATTCGGGGTCGAACACTTGAAGAATCCATTGATCAAGAGACATTGATGTATCCCCAACTGTCGACGACGAGAGAACTTTCCACTAATGAATGCAAGCCTCTAGGTACTCATAGGACTCTAGGTCTCGTCTCCAGAATAGATGAGCCAAAGTCGATGGGAGGAGACACGCTAAAAGGAGAGCATAAAGGCATCTCTCCTCATTCAGCACGAGCTACAAAGTAAGAGCTTGATGATTTGAAGGAAACCGGACGAAGAACATGTTCACGAACCAGCGAACGTGTGCATCTTTCGCGTGTGCCAGGTGCATGCGGTACATGAAAAAGACCCTATGAATAACAACCAATGAAGAAAAATGCTGACAAAGGTGAGGAAATCGCCAATAGGGCTAATGGCATCAAAGACATTGTACAAATCCCAATGTGTGAATAGATGTCTTGACGTTGAACACAAGGGAAACCACCCATTCAACGACCAATGATGAAATGTTGACTGTTGGGTTCAAGGTTACCTACCAATGAGGAAAATAGGACCAAGGTGCACGATAGGACTACAATTTCATGTGATTCTGAGACAAACTGAGGGTATGGCCGACATGCAAAGTCAATATTTTTGAGGAATGGCCGACACAGGTTGATAGACATCCTTTGAACAAGAGCATGAGACATACAAACGACTCTGGAAGCATAGACTCAATAATGAAACTTTGAGATGCAAGAGGCATCAATCAAACTCTCCATAGGGACTGGAAGAGTAACCAGTCAGGGGAGTAAACTCTCTGTAATGAGCTCAACTTCCTAAGGTCATGCCAAACCAAAATTTTTGATGACAAGTGGACTCAAAAATTTTGTTCTCTGTTCAAAGGCGACACGACTGCTACCAATATAAGATAATAATCCATTCTTGCCCATCTTTTTTTGTTTTTTCATAGTCAAATGAATGCTATGACACAGAGGAGGAAATGAGTGTCGCAAGTAAGCAAAACTAGTTCCAACAGTGGAACATACCTATGCTCAATGCAAGGAGGTGCATGCGGGAGATGGACACTTGGGGGAATGTTTCCTCCTGGGTATAGGGTGTCAAGCTGCAAAGGATATAAATAAGGCTCTGCTTGGTTGAGGATGCAAACTGCTGAGGTAAACAACTTATAACGCAAAAGTGAGAACCGACAATAGGCTCAATACTGCAAGCAAGGGCATGAGATGCAATCACAACTTAACGCCAAAAAATGTCCTTTTTCATAATCTTAGTCTAATTGGTTTGAAAAAGGGGTAAACTTGCACCAAATAGATGTCCTTTCATATCCAAGTTATGAGTGTGAAAGAGACAAGTTCACTCGACAATATTTTCGCATTTTGAAAACGAGTCGAAAAAGAGATTAAATCAAACTCGCTTTGGAGTCCTCTAGGTATAGGTCAACATGTTTATGAGTGAGGAATGAGGTTCATCATAAAGTCATGTATTAGCTATAAGGGATTCCCGATCCTACGGAAAAAATCTCTGCATGGGCACCGAATGAAGTAGAGGATCTAACTAGGTTACCCATGTTTGGTAAGTCTCTATCATTTGATAACGAAACTTCTAGTAGCAGATAGGAGGTTTTGTGTCTCTATAAAATGGGTTCGTACCTAAGGCATATGAGTGACAGTCATAGGACGATGTAAGTGTGTATGATGGAATGGATACCTATCCTATATGTTGGGTAGAAAAAATACCTATCCAAAGTTACGAACGAGTGACATAACGCTGAAAACCGCAAGAATCCCTAGATAAAACTACAAAAACCAACTCAATCCACTGTCGTATTAGTCCATTAAGTGAAAATATTGTCTGAAACTATGCAAAGTTGGTAAAAATTTGCTATAAATAGTAAAAAAAACCAAATTTACTATACCATTTGTATTTTGTTTTACCCAAATAGTGGATTTTGGACCAAACTGCCTCTGAACTTAAACTGGTGATTGTGGGAGCTACGAGTGATAGAATCGATGACCGTTTGGACTAGGTAATTCCTCTTCCTCTCCTATTTCTTTTCAATGGATTAGATTTTGTAATTAGGTTCCAATTTTTAAGTTATTTAGGGCACAAATTAAAACTTTAGGTGTACGCAGGCTACAGTTCATCGGGTCATGTATACACATGATTATACAAGGCTGTCTAAAATACAGACTGCGTATACTCAACCCTATACACGATTTTGAACACAACATCCCGCGTGTATGACCGTAAACATTGTTTTTTTAGCAGTTGCTAACTCAAAAAAGGATTTTTCTCTTGCAGGATGGTGCTAGAGTGGAGGGAAAGGGAACATGAGGAGGTAGATGTTGTAGTAGAGAGAGATCCAGGGGCCCAAATGGCCTTGAAAAGATGTCGGCTATATAATTTTGGGCTTTCAAAGGGATGAGGGCCCAAGTGAGATTGCTACATTTGCTCATGGATTACTGGAATCCAGATAGTGAGAGCTTCAACCTTGATGGGCAACCATTAAGGATTGAAGTCAAGGACATTTATTTCTTGACAGGGTTGTCGCGTCGAGGTGAGGTGGTCAACCTCAAAGACCGGGGAACTGGGAGCGATATGAAAATAGAGGAATACATAGACACTCATTGCATTTTAGGGACCGAGAAGGTCGAGAATCAACTCCCCATTCGAGAGATAAACAATCTAAGCCTCAATATTGTTGTCTTCATTTTGACACGGATCACAGGATCAACCTCTTTGCACCAGGCATCGAGGCCACTTATGTTCTACTCAGTAGAGTGCTTGAGACCCATGATGTACGACTGGTGCACCTCACTACTGGCTAACATGAAGAGACAGTTGACAGAATGCAAACATGGTAGTAAGAGGAAGTCTATATTGTGTATCTTTTTCTTCGAGTGGGTTCCAAGTTTAGGACCTAGAGTTGAGATCATTCCTCGTGGACCTCGTGATCCAGCCATGGCACGGTGGACCGAGGTGATGAGGCGGCAAGAGGGGGTAGGGTGCCAACACCCTACAACAATGACTTCTTCTTCTGGTGGAGATGACATTTCATAGCTATGGATGACTACCCTTATGCAGGGATCGACTTTAGAGGGGATCCTGACATGCCATTACCACTAGGGACTGCCTACGGAGACATAGGTATGCCAAAGTTTTTTTAAATATTTCATTTTTTTGTATTTTGTATAGGAAACAAAAATATTTCTGGATGATGTTAAGTACTAACTAGACATGTATGTGATGCAGACGTAGGTCTATGACTGCTAGAAGGACTTCCACGACATCGTTAGAGGCACCAGGGAGATGAGGCAATGAGAGAGGATGCAGAGATAGTCCTTCAAAATGTACAGGGAAACCTATCTTGTTTGACACAAAGGATTCTGATGGTTTAGGTGGAGGATCTGCCAGAGGCTATGCAGTGACATGTGGTATGTGTGCCTTGTGCTTGGGTACGACTCTTTCGACATCTCACAAACGCCCTAGTTTTCTATCATGACACTCGTCCGACGCCATAGGCGTAGATGTCTTGAATATTGTATGATCGACTGTATATGTGTATTGAGGATGTTAGCCCCAATTTTGTACTATAAACATCATATTTTTTGAAATATATATAAAAACATGGTTCTTTGGCTTTACTTATGTTACAATGTGTACATTGATGAGAATGTTTTCTTTTCTTTAGTTATTTGACAAATGCCAATCTAAAACAAAATTAGCATATGCATCATATACATAATTAGAACTCCTAGGTATGTGATGATAAGTAATAAAATCAAACTGTTGTTCCAAAATTCGTACCCGTAGAAATCGTCGGAGTAAAGTAGGGTCCCGCACATGGTAACTATCGTTCAAATGAAATACTACTAACTAGGAGTCGAGGTGAACCTCCAAAGAGTGAATACCATGTGAAATGGCATCGCGCAAAAGTTCTATAACGACGCTATATTCATCCACATTATTCATGGATGGCCCTAGGCATACACCACCTAAAGTCACCAGTAGACCATCGGGTGAGTAATCAATGCAAGCGGTGGAAGCCAAGTTCCATGTATGACGACTGACTTCGTCTGCGAATCCTAAGTAGATCGAAGATTTCATTGACATTTTCCAACCAAGGGAAAACTCAATAAACAAGTTGAAGATGAAAAATAAAGGGAAAATATATATACACTAAATTACATTAGTATACAAAGAGTTATGCCCAATCTTGGGGCTCAAGCGTAATATATTTTCAAATAGAGCCCATTCCTGGGCTCAACGAACATCTTCCCTTCATAATCTTCTAATTCATAGGCTCCTTTTTCTAAGACACATCGCGCGACATGGGTTTGAACTTGCCTCCCCCTAGTGGTTCTTTGGCTTGATCATATAGAAGGACCAAGTCACCCTCAATGTACAATGACAGATAGACAGACTTATCATATTTGACCTTGACACATTTTTTATTTGCTTCGATGACCGTAGAGGTGTCTCGATGCTGCTCATCCATACTCTCTAGGTGTACGAGGTGTCGTTCAAGATCATAAGTGTCAGGTAGGAGCGCAACTGTCAATCTAAGAGAAGGGATTTCACATTCAATAGGTAAGATCAACTCCACACCGTGTACTAACTGGAAAGGAGAAAAACCGATGGCAGTCTTGACCGAGGTTCGGTATGCCCAAAGTGTGGGATATAGCATGATATGCCAGTTATATTTGCTCTGGCTGATAGTTTTTTGCAAAATGATCTTGAGAGACTTGTTCACGGCCTTTGCTTGTCCATTTTCCTGGGGGTAGTAAGGGGAAGAATGACCATGCTTAAACCCTAGTTTAGATGCCAGTTCTTCCATCATTTCGTTATGAAAGTGACTGCCATGATCAATGACAATCTCACTCGGGATTTTGAACCTGGATATAATTTGATTGAATACGAAAAAGGAGACAATGTTCCCATCGGGTTTAACTATAGGCATGGACTCGACCCACTTAGTAAAGTAGTATATGACCACGATAATGTGTTGATGCCCCTCGACCGAAGTTGGATTGCAATCCACAAAGGCCACTCCCCACTTGGTGAAGGGACTGACAATAATGTCTGGATGGAGAGGGACTAGATGTGAGTGCATTTTTCGAGTGAACACCTGGCAGGGGTGACACTTCTTAACCGCTTCAACACAATCTTTAAATATAGACAACCAAAAATAACCGGCTTGCAAAATTTTCTGGTCTGTCGCAAGCCCGAATAGATGACCACCACAAGCCTCACTGTGGCATTCATTTAGCACAGACTCGGCTTCTTCATGATTTAAACAACGACACAATATATTGTTTTCTCCTCAACGATACAAAGTGTCGTCGACGATAAGGTAGTTCTTAGCTTGGTATCATATACGTCGTCGATCATCTCGCAAGAGAGGCACCGATACCAAAGCTTTGTTCAAAGCATCGAAGGATTTCTGGGCTTGTTCATCCCAGATAAAAGGGGTGTCCTTTTTCAAGAGACACGTGAAACCCTTAGTAATATTGGCATAGTTCATTATAAACCAATGTAAAAAGTTAGCTTTCCTTTGTAAACCTTGAAGTTGTCAAATAGTGCACGAGGGAGGCAATCGAAGTATTGCCTCAACCTTTAATGGATCTACCATGATCCCAGTCTCAGAGACTCAAAATCCTAGAAGACGACTTGAACTAATGCAAAAGATGCATTTATGAGGGTTCAACCAGATGCGATAATGATGACATCTTTCAAAGACTAACCGAAGGTGCTTAGGGTGATCCACTCTCTTACGGGAATGAGCAGCAAGATTGTCAAGATAGGCTTCAACTATATGCTTGAGATCGTGAAATGAGAATGTCATATCACGTTTGAAGGCTGCTCCGACATTTTTAAGGCTAAAAGGCATCTTTCGGTATGTGAAATTACCCCAAAGGAAAATAAATGTCATCTTGTGTTGGTCCTCTAGTTTAATTTGAATTTAGTTATACCTTGAAAACCCATCCATGAAAGAAAAAACTTTGCTTCCCACACACTCATCGAGAACCTGATCAATGAAAGGTGTCAGGAAGTTGTCCTTAGGACAGGCCTTATTCAGGTCACAAAATCCATGCATACGTAGATGGTTCCTTGCTTTTTAATCACATGGATGGGATTGGATACCCATTCAGTCAAGGGAACTGGGTCGATAAAGCCAACATTAAGCAATTTTTCTAACTCTACTTTAATAGCATGGGCCTTCTGGGGATTGACAACCCTAAGACATTATCGAATAGGCTTAGCATTCGGGTAAGTTTTAATCTCATGTTCAATAATTCGAGGCTCGATTCCTGGCATCTCTTCATATGACCAAGCAAATACATATCAAAATTCCTTGAAGAGTTTAGTGTAGATCAGGATTTGTTCTGGCGAACAATCCACACCGATGTATACATTTTCAATCTTGCAAGGGATATGAGAGATATCAATCGTGATGGTAGGTGAGATACTTGTCATGTTTCCTTCGGCATAAATGTTGTTCGTATCAAGTGGAACTACGACGTGACTGACTATCTCGCTCAAAGTAGATCTAAAGACATCTTGTTTGATTCTAGCAAGCTCTAGGAGAAAATAAGAGCGATGACGCATATCATCCCAAGTTTTGTCAGAACCATTTATGGCTTTGATGATAGCTTCATTCAAAGGTAAAGTCTCATCGAGGCGGTCATGTGAATAAGATGATGAAGTGGCCCACACAGGCTCCAAAATATGATCCTCCTCGTCCGTCTGTGAGGTAACAAGATTCAGATCGATGGAAGATTCAAGAAGAACTTGATATGCAATCTCCACTACCGATAGTGGCATGACCATGTTAGAGTGTGACTAACCTTCACCAGACGTCGTCGAGGAAGTTAGGGTCCAAGGATTGTTAAAATAGGAAGTGCAGAAAGGAATGAACCACTCTAACGAAATGGGCCTACTAGACATGGCGTAAATATGGTGAATCGGTGACATGAAGTCGAAGGTACCCATAAGGGATGAATACATTCTGACACTAATATTCTCAGTTGTCGGTTGAGAATTGTTGATCATAGGGACCGTTGGTCCAACATATGCACTAGGACTAGCATACGCAAAGGATAACTGATCGATCGTCACGATCTTCCCATCGCGAGTAAAAAAAAGCGCATAGAAGACGGGCGATACGATTGTAGTCATAACGTAAGTCCAATTGTTTCCTAGTAGAAAGTTACAATCGAGGGGCGCATCAACCATATTGACATCCACCTTTACTATCTTCCCACCTAACTGGACCAGAAAGGTAGTAAGAATATTGTGAGGGCAGAAGGAATGACCATCAAAAGCAGTCAACAAGGTCAGATACTGATAAAGGGTCGGAGATCCAAGGGCTTTCCAACAGACCAGGGAAATCACACATGTTGCAACACCTTCATCAACGATAGTACGCTTGATGGTATACTTTGAGTAGCCCACATGGATTTGGAATGCCACATGGTAAGGCAAGTGAGGCTTCACATTTGTGACGTCAAACTTGATAACTTTCAAGCCACAAGGATCTAGAGCTCCTAACACAGATAACAAGGCATTCTTCTGTGAAGGACACATTTGGAGTACCTCCAGAGCTGACATCACATACAGGGTTTGACCCAGGTCCTCAACAATAGAGTAATTTTTGGTGGCTATAGCATTAGGATCGTGGGTAGAGCACTTCAGTAATCCTTTCAGAATACAAGGTGGTAGATCTGGTTTTCGATCTGTAAGGGCATCTCCAGAGGAGGATGAGACTCATAGACAAGGTACGGTTTGTGGAGAACTGTAATCGTGAGATCGAGTGGCTATATTAACCTCAGATTTAACCATATTGATGCATAAATGGTCATCATCTTGTGTCGGTGGGTTTTGACTCCCACTCGCCACATTTTTGGCATTCGAGGAGCTTGAGGCCATGTGCTGGTTATGTGGAAAAGGATTAGTCAACACGGTGGGCGGTATAGATAAAAGCCTCCTAGCTTCTGCAATTTTGGGGCATAAATGGGTAAGGTGATTGTATGTACAAAGCTTACATGGAAATTTCACCTTCCACCTTTCTTTATTTCCCTCACCAACATTATTATTCATCTTCTCATTATTACCATTGTCCTTGGGTTTATTATTATTCTTCCCACCCTTACGATTATTATTACATCCTTTCTTCTTATTCCTGCTTGGTTGCTGGTTACCACTTGGGCCAGTCGATGATTGCAAGAAATGTACATCCATTGACTGAGTGGGATTGGAAGACATAGATGAAGCTGACCCTCCTACAGACTGGTTTAGAGACAACTTTTTCAAATGGCTTGTCACTGAGTCTGCAAATTTCACATTGGTGGAGACTACAATGCCATAGGAACGAGGCTCGGTATTTTGTCTAGGGTCATAGTTTGACCTCGGTGCGTCTGGAAGAATCTCGTATAACATCCCAGACTGAGCATATACAAGATCTAAATGTCGGGCTTTGAAAATCTCTTATACCTTATATGTAACCCTAGATGTAGAAACATCCTTCGAAATATAAGGCTATAGAGACTTAAGGAACCACTCTAGCAAGAATTTTGGGGGTATGCAGGTCTTGATCAACCTCTTCTGTCTACACCACTCTTAGATGTGATCCGAGATATGAGTGGATTTTTCCCGGCGTAAGGTCGACAGAAGTTCTAAGCCAACAATTGGAAGTGGTTAAGGAAGACTAAAGGTTATATATGCCCCCCTAGGTAGATCAATATACCATTTCATGGAAACCTCTGTGAGGGTGCGTTGAAACAATCTTAAATGAATAGAATCATTGTTAAGGGAATTCGAAGAGCAACAAAGGTGAAAATTAGTAACGTGATCACCAGGAGCTTCACCATTCTTTCCTTCGAATTTTGGAATATCCGAAGGAAGCTTGGTGAGAATGGGGGACCATGTCGGATCGTGACACACGGGATCATTCATCAACTTAGACAAGTTTGGCAGATTGAGCATGGCCAGAAAAGGGAGATGGGGTTGCGACATCTAGGCCTAGGATCCCTAGAAAGATTGTGGTTGGGGAATCACAACCCATCTAGGGTTATGGTAAGCACCATGGCCCTGTCCAGGATTATAAGACCCTCCTTCGAACTGATTCATAAAAGGCTCATTGGGCATCATTCTAGTAGGAATGTTCTGATGAGGATTATAAAAAAATTTCCCTAGCCGGAGTGGCTCCGGGTTGGGGGTTTCCCAAGGAATGAAACTGACCTCCTCCAAGTGTGAATACGGAGGATAAAGGTGGATTCATCATGCAAAATGTGTTGGTCAGAATCGGTACAGAGGAGGTGGGTGTAAAGGACGGACCATAAGCAATATCTTGTCTGCTAGGTTGGTTAGTCCATCCATAAGTAACAAGATTAGACTCGGG
>SNQJ01S0019001.1:76610-89393 GCA_010110895.2 Picea sitchensis | reverse complement strand
GACAGTTATTCTTCCTTGCTTGAGAAGAATAGTCCAAATATCTCATTGTTCTACTCTGAGGGAAGATATTCTTTTAGATCTCACAGATGTGAGTGAAAGATTGGCCCAGATGATTCAGTTTATATCATAGCATTGTTTCTGTGCAAGTTGATATCAGATGATTGTTGTGAAGATTGTATGACAGTAGATGTATACTACTGTGGTGGATATGTTCCACTGTTCGTGACTATACGTTACTGATCAAGTACTTGTTTTCTACTTGGTGTGGTAGTGTACCACTGGATTGTAGTTATGTACTACTATGGATAGACACAATTGTGTTCTATTTTGTTTTGATTGCCTTGAATACTATCAACAGTATTGGAAATTATTATCAGTTAGATGGATAATCAAAGGACAAAGATTTCCCAGACGAAAAATGGTTCAGAGCATTTACTCTTCTAGATTAGAAGAATGATTCTTGTATCACTCTATGGAGTGAGCATCATGTCTGATTACTCAGATAGAGTATGGTTTTGAGAGATGATACAGCTGATGACACTCATGATGATGATGGTGCTCATGATCTAGTCATGATCTAGTCTATACAACTATGTTGATGTTATCGGGTGAATGGTATGTTTTTGTACTTAAGACCATTACCTGTAATACCTCCCTAGCGAGGAGGGAGTGTTGATATTATGGTAGTTGCGGGAGGTATTTACCTCCACGTGTAAACCTGACGAGGATAGAATACTCCGGGAAGAAAGAAAAAACCCTGATGAGTTGGATAATAACCCTAGAAGACTTGTCAGCTCAAGAAGATAATTTATATTAGGTTATTAGCCTCCAAGAGAAGAAGTCGACCAAAAATACTAATATATACTAAACAGACAGATACCCAGAATGAGAAGTCGGCCCAGGCAGTTAGCCATAATTAGTATAAATAAAAGAGGCCAATTCTCATTCTAGTAGACAGTCTCAGAATTGTAGAGCAACACTTGTGCGCATTGCAGTTGCCCAGTTTATGCATAGGTTTGGAGGAGAGATGCCATTGCAGCTGCTACAACTAGAAGTTACGCTTGGACTATCTCTTTGCTAGGGTTTGGACTGTCTGATCAACTCTTGTTGGTGCGCTATCCTTGGGGAAAGGTGCGCTACCCTTTGTTTGGCTATCTAGCCTAGGGTTTGCTTCCAGAGTGATTCTCTATCAAGGTTAAGGTGCTCAGAGGGTGGCTTCAACCTATGGTTGGGTGACAATAGAGATATTGTCAATGGTAAAACAAGCACATCCATTATATTCTAACAATAAATGCACGTCGCTTCCTTCCCCAACCCTATTCAATTCAACGTACAAGCCAATCCATACAACATAACATCAACCATTAATTCAAACAAATATCCATTGTTATATCCATTTCATAGTGTTCCACCCCAAGAAATTTCAAAACTTTTAACAACAACCATATGCTATAACATCACCATATATGCCTCACAAATAATCCTTTAATCAAGTGCATAAGTCTAGAAGCTAGGTCTATACACCTTATTTTGTCACCACATATAACCTTAGGTCTTGTTCATAGTTTTTTCCTTTTTGTTTAACCTCCCATATCATCCTTTTTCATAAGATCATATATAAAATAATCAATCAATGTTTAATGCATAAACATAACACCTATAAAAAAAAATCCTTTTATCCATAATACTGTGATAAGTTGCAAGTGACCATTTAAACCATTTAGCAATGACACATTCAACCAACAATCTTATGTTGCTACGACGAATAAAATGATGACTTGCATCATCAATTGCAGAAGACTGTGTTGGCATCATTATAACAACAAACAAAAATATAAGCATAACACATCCATCATAGCGCCACTAGTCTACAAGGGGGTCCCTCCTACTAGTTTATTATTATTATTATAAATAAGTAATAGAGCTTGGAAATCATTTGCGAGTAGTATTCATCGTTGTGATTTTAAGCGTTAACAAATTGGCGACTCCATAGGGAAATCTGTTTCCAATAGATTAAGAACTCAGATTGTCTAGTTTCGCAGACCAGGTGAACATTAGATCAAGGAAATAAACATCATAATGATTGTGCAACATGGGGAAGTAAGCAGTTTAAGGGAAAAATGATTTGGGATTTTGGGAATAACTTATGGAAAGTGTTAATATGAGGGGGCTTATCCCTGTATGCATAATCATTTGATTAATCATGGAGAAATCATTCTTGTCTTCAAGGAGAAAATTTTTCTGGTGTTCTCTTTTGAATCTTGGAGCGGAGGGAAGAAAAGGAAAGCAGAAATAGGGATGAAAAAACAAATATCTTATCTAAAATCAGTTGGAGCAAATAACAATTTCAATGATGTATTCAAGGGGTAATATCATGATAGTTGTGTAACCCAATTGTTATTGATTAACAATACTTGTAGAATAGCGTTGTTGTGGAAAAACCGATCCAAAATTTTATTTCTGACAAGAAAAGAAGTCAATAAAAGAAATAAAACAACATAAATGAACAACAGAAAGAAATAACAACAAAGTAAAATCAAAGTAATAAAACAAAACTATAATACAAAAAAAATTCCATACAACATTTAAACTTTCAAGTTGGTTCCACATAGTGTTTTAAGTGGGAACCGTTGGTGCTATAGGAAAACAACCGCTCTTCCAAGTCCTTTAGGATATAGGAATTTGTGCCCAAGACAAAAGAGATCTTAAAAGGACCCAACCATAACTTTTGAAACTTTGAATGCCTTCCTCTATCAACATGAGCTGAATCCCACATCAAGACTTTCTCATTAACCTTAAATTTGACAGCTTTTGTACTTTTATTGAAATATCTTTTAACAAGTTGTTGTCTTCTCTTTATGTTATCCAAGGAAAACGTCCTTTGTTACTCTAAAGACAAGAGTGCATTCATTCTTTGAGAGATATTGGAAGAATTTATTTCTTCAACCTGTAGCATCATCCTTAGAGAAGAAATTTCTATCTTGGTAGGAAGAATGGCTTCTTGACCATAAACAAGTTGGAAGGGAGTGCAACTAGTGCTCACCTTGGTGGTAGTGCAATCTGCCCAAAGAGCGTAAGTGAGGAGAGTGTGCCATTGATGAGGCTTATCTTCAATGAGCCTCTTGATAAGATATAAACTGAGTTAGCTTAGCAGAAATAAAAGCGGGACCGTTGTCTATAATAATTTCCAAAGGAAGACCAAATCTGGAAAAAATATTAGACTCAAGGAAATAAATCACCTGTTCATCCTGCGAATGCTTAAGTGGGACAACCTAAGTCCATTTTGTAAAATAATATGTGGTTGTCAAGATAAAACTTGCCCTGTTGAAGATGGAGGATTAATAGGACCAATAAATTCCAGACCCCATTTTGAAAAAGGAAATTCAGGGAGGACAGGTTGTAAAGGCATGGAATAAATACATTCTTTTCCAGTGAACTTCTAGCACTTGTCACAAGATCTTGAAAAATTATAAGAATCACTAAAAATTGAAGGCCAATAGTACCCTTTCCTAATAATTTTAAAAGCAATAGTTTTAGCAGAAAAGTGGCCTCCTACATGAATAACAGCATCTGAAGATCCATGAGTCTCTTGTAACAATTTATGTGCTTTCTCATTATTCACACAATGTAGTAACATACCATCGATATCTCTCCTAAACAAGAACTCTCCTAAAATGACGTATATGGAAGATTCAAGACAAAGCCTTCTCCTTTGATGAGTATCTAAGTTATCTGAACATCGTTGATTTTGCAAGTAATACACCATATATTTATACTAGGGATGTCCAACTACAAGAAGGATTTGACTGTCAATATAAAATAGTGCTGAAAGAGAGCTATCTTGTTCATCAATTTCTTCACTTGATTTAGCATGCTGAGCTAAGTGAAGGGATAAGTTACACCCCTTAATGGTTTTAGAAGTCATGATAGTTAAATCATGCTCCTGGATCTTGGAAAGCCAATGTGCAATATTCCCTGAAAGATAAGTCCTTGAGAGAAAAAACTTGACAACAAGTAAAGAGACTTTTACCAGCGTGTGCTTACCTAAGATAAAGTGGTGAAATTTTTCAACAACTTTAACAATAGCGAAAGCATGTTTTTCAATATAAGAATATTTAAATTCATCATCTAACAAGATTTGACTCATGTAAGCTATTGGTTTGTCATTAACTTGGTCATCACATTACATGAGGATAGCAAAAACTGCTTCCTCTATGGTATTAGTATATATAATAAACTCTTTCTCAAAATCTGGCTCCACTAAAATCGGTGTAGAACTAATTGCCTTCTTGATCCTTACGAAAGCATTTTAAACGTCATCGATCCAAGAAAAGGAGTGATCTTGCTTAAGAAGATTGTTAATTGGTTTGACCATTACAACAAAATCAGGAACAAACCTACAGACAAAGTTGATAATACCCATAAAGTCTTGGACCTCCTTTTTGGAAGTAGGATCAGGAATATTTACGATAGCAACAATCCTTTCGGGATCTATGCTTATTCTTGAATCAGAGACAATGTACCCAAGGAGATTTCCCTTGGTAACACCGAAGATAGATTTAGAAGGATTTAAAGAAATGTCAAATTTTTTGCATCGCATGAGAACCTTTCTAAGATGACCAAAATGATCTGACAGTTTCTTTGAATACACAGTTAATTCATCAAGATAAATCTGAATAATTTTTCCGATTAGATCATCAAAATCTATTTGCATAGCTCTTTGGAAAGTGGCACCCGCATTAGATAAGCCAAAATTCATATGTTCATAAGCGAATGTGCCTCAACATGTAATAAAAGTGGTTTTATATTTATCTATCCTTTTTACCTTGATTTGATTGGAACCAGAAAACTGTCAAGTAAGGACATCATCTGTGACCCTGCAACTTGCTGCAAAATCATTTCCATATTAGGGAGAGGAAAATGGTCTTTATTCAATGCACGAAAATCAACGCATAGTCTGATCTGACCAATTTTTTTTCGAACGGGAACCAAATTGGAAACCCACTTAGAATACTTAATAGGGAAAATTATCCCAGCCTTCAAGAGTTTTTCCAACTCCTTCTGAATTATTGCTTCAAGTGAAGGGTTAATGGGTCTTTGTTTTTTCCTATCTGGTTTTATGCCTTCCTTGATAGGAATGGAATGTTGTATACGAGCAGGATCAAAATCACGAAGATCCTCGTAAGACCAAGAAAAAACATCTTGAAATTCACAAAGAAACTCGATGAACTTCAATTTTTCTTCATTAGAACATTGGGCACCTATCTTAACATTCTTTGGACAATTGGGTGTCCCAATGTTCAAGGAAATGGTTTCACCCACTTTCCTTTTCGACTCCTGTTCTTTATGTTTTTCTTAGTTTCCTACATCACTCGATGAAAATGAACTTTGTAGAGGAGTCAAGCCCTTCGGAATTTTGTTATCTTCCATGGACATAATATCCTTGGGTTTATAAGGTTCATTTTGTATGAAAGCAAAGTTTCTCTCATCACTGGGGAAGACATGTCATGACTCTACATTGTCAGGGATATGAGGACGATACAAATATTGAAAGGTGCAATCAGGTATTTGTGACAGAAGTTGTCGAGTAGGAGAGGCTGCAAAAATAGCTAACCTGTCAACCATTGAGTTCAATTCCCTTTTAACATGAGTGATGTTGAATGATAGAAAGTTCGAGATAAGCGCCCAAACAATTTGGGTGTAGTGTTTCATCAACTTGTTTCTAGGAGAATATATCTTACGTACAAGGTTTACAACAAGTTCAAAGTCCCCAAAAACTGTAAGGTGAACACAACCTAAATTGTAGGCATTTTCAATGCCTAACAGTAATGCTTCGAATTCAGTGACGTTGTTAGTGCAAGAAAAATCTAACCTATAGGAAAAGTTGTGAATTTTACCCACATGAGAGTATAAGATAATGCCAACTCCATTTACTTCATTGGAACATGAACCATCAAAGTGCATATGACACATCCCATCCTCTAGGTCGATTTGTTCCAAGGTAGTGTTGTCCTCATTGATAAATATGGAGTACACTCCTAGGTCCTCTTCAATATAATTTACATTAGGTCGTGGGATGCTTTCTATATAAGGTGAAATTATTCCCTCCCTTAGGACTATGATGTTCTTCCCATTCTGAGGAATAGATAAGTGTGTCCCTTCGAGTGAGGGGTATCCACTTGTCAAGGATTTCCAGTCTCTTCCTAAGATGATTAAATAATTACTCACTGGCATGTCAATTACTTTAATATTAAGGGTTGTCCTTATTCCAGGATGTGTGCACAAAACCAAGGTCACGCCCTTGATCTCACCTATGGTTGATTATTGTAAACTATTATAAGAGAGCATGCTCCTGTCATTTTCATTTGTACAAGACAAGCCTAGGTCTTCTATAATAATTTTCGACATTATGCTTAGGCCCGAACCACCGTCAATCAGACAACAATGGGTTATTTTTTCCATAATATTTACAGTAATGAAAAATGGGGTTTTTTTATAGGGTGTCTAAAATTATGTACACCTACTTTATTTACAGTTGAGCTCTCTTCATCTACCTCTTCAGAGAGATTGGCTACGATGGAAACTTTTCCTTCCATGAATTTTTTCAGATGCTTTTGTTGCTCAGGGATGGAAACCATGTCCAGGAGGGTAGCATCGGATTTAATATTAGCCAATTGATTGAGAATGTTGTATTTGGAAGAGGGAAGAGGGGAGGGATTTCCTTGACTATCAAGAGTTTTAGTAATATTAGTAGCTAGTGAAGATGAGCTTGGGCTAGAAGAAGTATGGGGGGAATCATATTTCCATTTCGAAGAATAGGATTTATTCCTAGTGTTTATGATCATGACATCCATTGGCTCTACGAAATCTAGAACAACAATAGTAGTTTCAGGCCTTTTACCAAATATTTTATCTCTAACACCCTTCTTTACCTCACAAGTACTTTCCTCATGGTGTCACTCGCAAAATTTACACCAACTGTGAGGCATGATGGCTTTAGGTTGAAAGTTGTTTTCATTAGGATTCCCAAAGGGTGATGAAGAAGAATATGAGTCCCCAGGGGTAAGTGAAGGGACATTTCCCTTTCTCTCATACGTTATCATTCGATTAATCATGTCTTGTACAAGCTGTAAGAGGGTGGACATGTATGTTTGTTTAACTGAGTCTGCCTTGGCAAGACCTGTTCTTTCAAGTTGTTCTTCATACTCTAGAAAAGTATGCAGAGCGAAACCAAGATTGTCAATAGCCTTTTCTTCAAGCCTATGATGGTAAGGGGAAGGTAGAGAATTATAGTAATGCATAAAACCGGGTTGGTTCTGAGGGAGAATAAGTTCGGGAATTTGGTTATATAACTTGGTGAAACGTAAGTTGAAAGACTTGATAGTCTCACCATATTTGTACGCAATGTTATTATACTCCCGTAATTTCTTGGTTAGGCTCTTAGACTGCCCATAAGTTGATTTGAACCAATAAACTAACTCCTCCCAAGTGGAAAGAATCTTGGGAGGAAGATCAAAGAAATCGACCGTTGCTTTCCCTTCAAGGGAAGTAACAAATAAGTGCATACAAGTGTCATTGTCATTGGCTCCTATGTTGTGACAGGCATTAGAAAATGCCACCAAGTGTTCATTCGTAGTGACTGTGTTATTTCCTAAAAACCTAGGGAGATGTTCTTTGAATTTTGGAAGTGGATGAGTAGCAGGTTTTAGGTTCAGAGGAGAGGATACATGCCACAAAGTAGTAGTAGCATATTCTTCAAATTGAAAGAGACCATACTTCTTTATGTCATTAGTGGGATTGGTGGTAGATTGGACAGGGACTTGATGGCTATACAAGCTACCAATCACTGACGAAGTTGAATCCTGAGATGAAGAAGCACCTCTAGTGCCACCAGAGCCACCGCTAGATGCTATCTTGTGAACGATATGTAAGGGAGAGAAATGCGAACTAGATGAATCAGACAAAGTTCTCCTTAGAGTACCTTGTTGGGTTGACAAAACAACGTTTCTTCTTTCTATTTTAGCAATAGGGTTGATCTTAGGTGATAAACCTCTTCTTCTCCTAGAGATGCGAGGGTTTAAGGCCATGAAAGAA
Source organism: Picea sitchensis (assembly GCA_010110895.2). NCBI lineage: Eukaryota > Viridiplantae > Streptophyta > Pinopsida > Pinales > Pinaceae > Picea > Picea sitchensis. Next base: position 81,299 of record SNQJ01S0019001.1, on the reverse strand, counting down.
GACCAAAACTTTAGGAAAAATAAAGCTATGGATGATTCCTACGATGTCTTTTCCTGGCTTCCCAACGTTCTCAGACACATACGTATTGTTCAATCACTTCCCATGAGCGGTCAAGCTCAACCCGGGTGTTAGCAGTTTCTAAGATGGTATTGAATAAGGTTAAAGCAATGTTGGTCTGATCTTTAAGACCAAGATCAATATTAGGTTGCCTTGTAACAGGTATTGTCATGAAGGAAAGAAAACAATCAAATAATCAAAAGCATAATATAAAATTTTCAATGATAATCAAGCATACAATCAACCAGAGAGATATGGAAGATCTCCCCAGTATGGTCGCGAAATAAATGTTGAGGAAAATATATGAATTATATTACTCAAGCATTTTAGAATCTTGCCTGGCTAAGACAAGATAGTCGCGGATATCACTATATGTTTTATATCCTCAAAAAGTATTTCCCAATGAACAAGTATTAATTAAAAGGGTTTAGGATGATTTTTTAAATGAAAAGATTGTTGCAAAATATGAATTTTTTATATAATTTTCTGGAAATATACAGATTATAGAAAGTAAATGTGGAGATCAAAAAGCAAAAGTAACCAAGTCACAGATACACACAAATGAGACATAATAGCAATCTGCTTTATTTCATTCCAAGAAATCACAAGTATCTTTCTCTTTACAAAATCCCTGTGAGGACATGGACCAAAGTCTAATTTAGATATCCCTGATGAAAACCATACAAAAAGGACTCTGACAAGAAGTAAAAATTGAACTTTATAATCTGGATCGTCTTGCCACAGACTACTGCCAATTTGACTCTGCAAAATATTCGTTATCAGCCATGAAACTCAATCCATAAACAAACAAGTATACACAGACTATCAAAGATAGATCAACACCTCTGAAACAAGCATCTGAATGATATGGTTCAACATCGAACCTTTATGTCTACAATAGGACCCTATTGTCAAAAAGAGAATTAAGCCTTTAATGAACTCAAGAATGAATGAAAATTGAAACTATCTCATGAAAACAAAAGAGCAAACCTTAGTCTTGCTTTTTCCTTCTATTCTCCCCTTGTTCTTCCTTCTCCTTTGGCTTTTATGCATTCCAAATAAATTAAAGTAGTTGAACTACTTTCTTTAGTTAAGTTAATTAAACTTGACTAATTTTAGTTTAGGGGAAGTAATAATAATAATAATAGTTAAGGATCTTTATTTAATAATAACTAAGTAGGTGGGAACCCTTGTGACTCCCTTCTTTTATTCTTTACAAAAAAACAAACACAATTAGATAATCATTTAAACACATGCCTCCTTGTAGCTCCCATAAATATTTCCAAAATTTGAATATTAAATATCAAAAATAATTCAAATCATATCCAAAACATGTAAATAACCACATTATCCCAAAAAATAGCTTGTTGTCCAAAACTTTATGCAGACCAATGTCTTCAACAACTCAATCATAAACACAAATTAAAATCCATATTTTCCACTTTGAGAGGCAATCTTTCTTCTATCACTGTTTTCCCCTTTAGACTTCCTAGAATTAGCCTTAGGTTGATTCGAACCTTGAGGCTTAATATCACTAATAACATGGAAACAATCATCCTTCATATGCATATGGGAGGACACTGATTTTGATGAGTCATTTGAAGGAGATGAAGGAGAGGAAACAACTTTACATTTGTCTTGCACATGGGGGACATCAATCTTAAGCCATTTGCTAGCATGGGAGGACTGAACATGTGAATGCACAGGGGAAATTTGAACATTCGGATTTACAGGTGGAGGAGGAGGAGGAAATGACAAGTTGGGCCAACCACGATGGTGAGAGACTGTCGGATTGACAATCTCCTTCCATCCATCATTTTCAGGAACTTTTGGTTACATGGATACATGAGGAGGCACAGGAATACCAGGGATATTTTGAGGCTGGAAGGGAGGTCTCTTTAGTCTAGGCTACACTATCCCTTTCCCAATCCAATTGAAGAACCCAACTTGAAACAATTGGTTCAACTCCTGGGAGTCAACATCAAAATGAATTGAGAATCTAGGCCTTCTAGGCCCTCTATTCTAGTTACCTCTTCCTCTATTATTTCTTCCATGACTTCCTCTACTGAACAAACTCATCCTGTATGCAACAATTCATTAGTAACTATCCCTTAACAAACCATACATGACATTATGTTTATATGAAACAAAGTTTGGCTCAGAAATCGACATAAGACCCATGCAATTCAATCCATAATAAATTATTTAATAATTGCCAAGTGAGCAAGGGGTGAAATAGGGTTCATGGGACATTTGGAGGGATTGTAATGAGAGAAAAAGTGGTAGCATGATAGGGGATAAAAACACGAGTACTGCTCAACAATTCATTATATAACTAACTATGCAATCAATACCAAAATATATCAGTTGCTACCTATTTGTGTCATATCTTTTTCCACTACCATACAAAGTTTTTAATTTATTTAATAGAACATGGCGTGTAAAAATGAAATTGGGATGGTGAGGGGGGTATCACGAGAGAAAACATGATAGTATGAGAGGGAATACTATGGATATTTTTCATAAAAAATAAATTAAATCAAACAAAAACGATAACTTTGTTTAGAACCACAATCCAATAAGCATCCACTTTAAAACCAAAATTGTTTAACTGTCCCTTAATTACAGACATAATGCTTCCTGACTCAAATAAAATTCAATTCATATCCCTAGAATACTTCAATTATAGCAGCCCTTGCATCTATACAATATCCATAATAACAGTCACGATAACAAAATTGTTATTTCCATAATGATAACCCTTCGAGCCACAATCTGTTATATTCCAATGCTAACCCCTTTTTCTTTTAAAACAAAATAGAAATATACACAGTGATTCCATCCATCCAAATCCAATTATTTATTTCTTAAACTCGAATAAGAACAAGCCCAGTATTAACCTCCAACTGTCGAATTTCCAACATTGTTTGACATAATCTATTTGCATTAAAACTCATAATTGGGCCCCGATTCAATCACACACAGACTTTCATCAATACAATCAACATAAGTCCTAATTTGAAAATAACATTTAATCAATAACATGCAACTTTGAGCCTGGGATTCTTGAAAATTGAACATGTACAGACTTCCTTTAGAAGAAATTCCCAACAGAAGACAGAGCCAAATAATTCTTGAGGGAAAATATAACCAAGTCGTGCCCGAGGAGAAACAAAGCCGAGCACACACAAGTGTCTTTTAATATTTGAAGAGACCAAGATCATGTTAAGATTTAACACATCAAGGGAAGTAAGAACAAATATCTCGACCACATGAGATAGTATTTGTGACACAGATAGTTCGTGCCTTTTAGTTTATTGCAGAGAGGTAGCAAGAGATGGCTCAATCAATAAAATGTATTCAAAAACACATATCACTCGTGCTCCTTTTTTTTAAAACAAGTTGTCACAAAGAAGTAACAACAGATAATCAAGGAATAGTCTTTGAAAAAACAGATATCCCTTGCCCTTTCCAAATCCACCACATATGTTTATAACCTTTAAAAATATTGACAGTGAGGGTTACCAAAACATAACAGTCAGCGACCCAATGGAGACGAGAGGAAGCGAATACTCAAAATACTGTGAAGAGAGTGCCCGAAGAAAAACCAAACCAACCCAATCATAAACAAAATTCCATTTAAAATTTGGGTGATGCCCAAGACCCGACTATGCAACACTTTCAACAACAATGATAGTGAAGGAAATTCCATGATAAAAGATGTCTCGGGGTTTGGCCAGAACGAAGCAAGAACTCTCCAACACTTAACAGTTTGCATTGCAACCTAGAGGAACGAAACATACGAACCACCGAGAGGAAAAAGAGTGAAAATAATTCAACACCAAGATTGGTTGTAAAACCCATGCACCAAAACTCAAAGCTTGTTACACCATTATCATAATTTTCCATAGAGAACCAGAGTAAAACCTGTTAAGAACCAAATATTAATATAGCATAGAAAATCCTCAGAAAAAGTACTCAATGCCTTGAAAAAGACATAATTTCAGATAATAAGCCTCTTCAAGGGGGCAACCTCCTTTTACCCCACTTAAATGTTCAAGTACAAGATGATTCAAAATGAAAATGTCTCCTTGGTATATATAGGAGACTAGGAAGTATAATTACAACTAATGGCCTAAAGACGACATAAATAAAATAACATTCCTAATATAATATGCCCCAATTAAGGGGTAATGAGCCAATATTAGGGCTTAACATGTCCCTCCCCTTGAGACAAGTGTTGTCCACAATGCTTGAGTAACTCTGGATGCTTCTGTATAAAAGACTCATCTTCACAAGTGGAATCTTCAGTCGATAGTTTCCTCCATTTAATGAGATACTCTGAAATGGATCTATTACTCAGCTGGCGAATTCTTGTGTCAGTGATGGCTTCAGGCTCCAATATGATTTTTCCTTCCTCGTCAAGTTCTGGGAATATAGTTTGAACTGGGATCTTGTTGCCTATAACTTTTTTAAGCATGAAACATGGAAAACTATGTGTACTCGTGAAGATGCAGGCAGCTCCAATTTGTATGCCATAGTACCAGTCTTTTGCAACACCTTATAAGGGCCATAATACTTTGGTGATAATTTATTATCCTTCTTGGCTTGCTTGAGGGACATCTGTTTGTA
>SNQJ01S0019001.1:11616-76600 GCA_010110895.2 Picea sitchensis | reverse complement strand
ACCAATAAGTCAATGCACAGGCTACACACAACAAGAATACCCATTTCTTTTCTTGAAAACACCAATAGTCTAGAGTATTCACAGAAGAAACCATAATCACAACACTGATACACAGTCAAAACTTAAGAAAAACGCAGACCTCATGCAATTCAAAGCCAAAAACTTGATTCATAACACAACGGGACCATCATGGATGGAAAATAAAGGAACCATACCTGGAAAAAATCGCTTGAGGGAAGGGTTTGAATATATTTTCCTTTCACAACCAGAAATCGCAAAGCATCCACAACCACTAGAGCGAAAAACCCAAATGCAAGTATGGCTAGGGTGACGAGCTCGAGGGTTGTTTGAGTGACGTGCAGTAAATGCACGTCGCTTCCTTCCGCAGCCCTATTCAATTCAATGTACAAGCCAATCCATACACCATAACATCAATCATTAATTAAAACAAATATCCATTGTTATATCCATTGCATAGTGTGCCACCCCAAGACATTTCAAAACTTTTAACAACAACCATATGCTATAACATCACCATATATGCCTAAAAAATAATCCTTTAATCAAGCGCATAAGTCTAGCATCTAGGTCTATACACCTTCTTTTGTCACCACATATAACCTTAGGCCTTGTTCATAGTTTTTTCCTTTTTATTTAAGCTCCCATATCATCCTTTTGCATAAGATCATATATAAAATAATCAATCAATGTTTAATGCATAAACATAACACATGTAAACTAGATAATCCTTTTATCCATAATAATGTGATAAGTTTCAAGTGACCATCAAAACCATTTATAGTGCACAATTTCATAGTTCCCTTTGTTAAAGAGAAAGCATTGGTGCACCATGTCTACCAGAGCACCGACATGCTATCTATCGGTGCGTTGTATTACTAATGCACCACTAACGGGCCTTAGAGAAGATAAACCACACTGTTTATTTTTCAAAACATGTTGCAGTGTGTACATTTAAAATTTGCGTACTGGTGAGCGAAGTCTATTAACACACCACCATGGATTGCAATGATGGGCCTACTAAGTCGCACCACTCTAATTGGTTATTACAAATTCGTCTCGATGTCATTGTCTTTACGAAATTGGTGTGTTTTTTTGGACTGATGGGAACTGGTAAGCTAAACTTCAATATCACGGTTGAAGCGGTGTGATGTGTTACTATTAATGCACCCGTACCATCGTGATAGTGGAGCAACGACGTTTTGTACCGCGGTGTGTTGTAAATGATATAGCACCAGGAAAGAGGCATCTAATGAGACGCCTTACTATGAAAATTTGGGAAATATGTGTCTCAGTGTGTTTCTGTATATAGTACCAGTGCGTTGACTTAAAATGGTTGCACCACTACGTTAAATTTTATAAATCATTATGTTAGCGGTGTCGTTAGTTAAGTGAAGTGTATTGGTGCATAAGGTTCAACGACACTGGTGCAATTTATTTGGTGCATGTATTTTTTGTTATAAAGTATGGTGGTGCGTTTGAACATTGACACATCGATGCATTGTGTTTTGGGTACACCCCGATGTGATTGGTTAAACTGGGTGCACTGTGTTGTAACCACGACAACCATCCTTTATTCGAACACTAATGCCTAATTCTCTACTACTATGAGTCTAATGCTTATTCTTCATATACTTTGAGGGAGTTGGGGGTTTGATCTTTATTGATGATTGTATTGATGGAGGTTTCTTAATCCTTGTGATCTTATGCTTCTTGTCTTATGATGCTTCACTGACATTTGTATGATGAAATTGACAAGTTATCTTTGGGACCTTGTGCATATTTCAAAATATTTGATGATCCTATATGGGTGTAGAGATTGATGTCTTAGAATGGAGGTTCGGCAGAGCCTTCCTTCCATGCTGACTCAATAGGTTTTATATGCTGTTAGGCGCTGTTCATGAGGCGGGTCACTCAATGCCTTCACACCGAAACCAGACCTTGACTAACCACTCCCTCATTTCCCTATACTGACCTCTCCCTATATTGAATCCGAACACTTAGCGAATACTCCTCTATCGTAACACTTAGCTACCCCTTTCTATTGTATGCCTTGAATGAGTTTTCTCTTGGGGATTTTTGAATGGATGACTTAAATGAAGAACACTTTTTCATTTTGCATCATCTTGCTTGAATGTTGTGCCTAACACCTTCATCTTTATGATTTTATATATTGATCATATTCTTTGGTTTCACTCTTAACTTGAGTCACAAGATCACTCATCCTTCTTTTGTGTTTGAGACTTGGCATATGAAATTTTTAGGAAACTTATCTATGACCACCCATGATTATCTTTGAACAAACCCAACACTCATTCATAAGTTTGATTGAAGGCAAGAATGTATTGTTTATGGTATAGTGGCAAGTGTCTTCTTAATCAGATAACATATCTCATATTTTTTGTGGTTGCAGAAGCACGTTCACAGGGCCACTTCATTTACATGGCCATTCTAGCCTTGAAATGCATGTGGGGGAATCCCTTGATCTTCTTCCTCTTTCCTAGACCTCTCTCTATTGGTAATCTTGTTTGTCATTTTAAGCCAATAGTCAACATTATGGACTAAGCCTTGTCTTTCCCAAACCTCAACTGATTTTGTTCCTATGTGCTTTGTATTGATGAAGTTGTGACCTTGATCCTTGTCTGGAACTCTAACTCGTGTGTAAATTGGCCTCATTTTTCTAATTTTTTATTTAATTACTATTTTTGTACATAATATATATATATATATATATATATATAATTTCTTCTTTTCGTTTTTATTTTATGTTTATTTATTATTATTGTATTTATTAATTTCCATTTTACTCTTGGTTTTGCAAAACCACATGGTTTGATTGCACATGATAATTTCCCATGGTTTTGTTATTCCGTTTTCCCAACAGTTACTCTAGATATTTATTTTTACATAGGGTAAATAAAATTCATTTAAAAAATGTTTTTACATGGTTAAACTATTTGTTACATAGAGGTGTTTTGCATAAAACCTAATGTATAATATATACATGTTCTTTTTTTTTCATATCTTCCCATAGAATTAGAATCAATTTAACTTTTCATATATATATATATTCTTTTATTTTCGTGTGGATTTGGGGGTAATTCTATTAATTTTTATTTATTAACATTATTTTTAACATAGGTTAATTCAATTAATTATTTTCCTATTTTTATTTATTTTTATTTTATATTATTATTTTAACTAGGATTATTGGTCAAAATTACAATATGAGCCCGAGGTCCTATGCTCTCTCTAGGTTCTTAAACAAATTATTTATGGGGGATAAAACTATTTAAACAGTTCAGTTTTGGATTTCCTTATGCATGTGGGGTTTTTAATTTTAGGTTAAAGATCAACGACCCAAATTCACCCACAGGCAGACCAAGGGTCGTTGAGTGTTGATTTTCAAATCAACATATCTTGAGCTACAGGTGTTGGAATCAGGACCATGATACCTCATTAGAAATTTATCGAGACAAAGAATGTGTTGGGAGAAGCCTTCAAGTTAGAACAATAATGAAAAACTTAGAAATTTCAACAAAAAAAGTAGGACATGAATTTGGAGGGAAAATTGTCTGTGCAAACTTCGGATAGCCATAACTCATGATCTAGGAAGCCAAATAAAGCAAGAGAGGATTCGTTGGAAAGATAATGGGGAGAAGAAGAATTTGAACTAGATAAAAAATAAAAATCCCCAGAAAATTAAGGAGAAAATGAGGCACATATTTAATTGGAGATGGACCATGAATTGTTCCAAAATGCGTATCTCAAGTTCTGGGTGGTCAAATCAAGCGTTAGATAGCTCATTGGAAATATAGAATAGTGAAGAATATTTTATTAAATTCAATTTTACTAGATTGATCACTAAAACACTTAGAAAATCCGAAGAACAGAAGTGGACGTAGTTGGGTGGAAATGAAGATATTTCCAATAATGGTGCCTCGTGGAATTCATACAATGTGAATATGCCAAATTTAAAATTCTTCTTAACTTTTGTTCACAGTGAAATATATTTTTTAATAAATATGTAAGAGAAATTTGAATTGTAATATAACAAAATGAAGGGAGACAAAATGAAAAGTTGTGACCAAAAGAAATGAAAAGTTACGGGAAATGAAGAGTCTCTCTTATTTTATAAAAGAGAGTTCATTGTACGAAGAGAGACTTTTTCCCATTATAGATTCAGATGGTACTCTTATCTCTGATTCGATAAAGAGCAAAAGGAATTTCGTGATCATAAAATGTTTCGCGATTGTATATGGGAATCTTCTTCATGTGAAGTTGTTTCATGAGTTTCTTGAATAATTTGTTATATGAACTATTTATGTACATGTTATTTAAGATTCTTATGAATTTATGATTTCTAATGGATACGGGAATGGTATTGCAGGTTTAATTTGTAACTATTTACGTTTATATCTATTGCATTATTACTTTCATATATTGTTGTTTGTCATGAACTATTTCTGCAACCAGTGATATCCTCTTGTAACATATTCATATATTAACTTTTCTCCTACACAGGATGGATTAGAAGTATTTATATTAAATTAGTTTGCTTTGGTTTTAGATTATATTTAGAGTTAATTATAATTCTTTTGGGGGACAGTTCAATATTTTTTCCCTTTTCTTCTTTCAATTCTTAGTGGAAAACATGCCCACATATTGGTCAGAAACACTACACCAAATGAGAGTAGGTTTAATTGGGACCTACCATCAGGCGTTCTCCCTTACTTGATTGACACGCCATTTGGACCCGTCAACAAACTACTACATTAAATTTTATATATCATTGAGATAACGGTGCAGTTAATGAAGTGAAATGTACTGGTGTTAGTAGAAACCCATTGTGTGCCAGTTTCAGGGTATCCCAAAGGATGCACCACTTTGTTTTCTAATAATTTATTGTGGTGCCCTTGCTTGAATGACACAAATGCTCACATATATGAGATGCACCCGCGATAGTGCTCATTGTGAATTTAACACAGTACAAATTGCTTCGGGGCAATTTGAAGTGTTCAAGCACATCACGCGAAATTGAAAAAAATGACAAATTTCAAGTTAAATTCTAATTTTGATTGAATGAAAATGAAAATAGGAAGGTAATGAATAATTTCCTTTTCTTCTCTTGTCCCAAGGAGACATGGTTGAACCATTGAGAGAAAATGAAAATTCATGGTAATTTCCAAAATTTGGAAATTTGTGGAATCCACCAATGGAGCTATACAAGTCGGTGTAGAGCACCGAAAAAATGGCATCTTAGGAAGAAAGGTGAGCATTGCTGCTTTATTTAGAGTTTGGAAGCATGGGATGCACTGTAACAATGAAAATTGGTTTAGTGTTTTTTTTAATATTTACCCTACCACAGTGTGCCCGATGACAATCAGGCACACTGATGCATAATGTTTGATGCAGGAGCATCGTCAACTCATCAATCGAGCCAGCGCAGAAGCGAAAGACAGCTGGATAAGCCAGCACAAATTTTGAAAAGAATGCTTTGAAATTGTGCGCGATCTTAAATGAACTCATTTAAGAGGAGGCGCCTTTGTATATTGTAAATGGACCTTGAGTGGATAGCTCTCGTCCTTTAGTAGATAGACGACATTTAAGATAGTTAATGCTGGTAGATAGGATTTTAATTCATAGATTAGACAGTTTTAGAAGGAAGAGGGAAAACAGATATAGACACCCTCATTGTATCATTGTAACATTAGCATAAGCCTGAGATTGAGCATAGAAGAGAGGAAGAAGAACAAGAAAAGAAGCAGAGAACTGTAGAAGAACACCCATGTACAGATCTTGAATTAATAGAAGAAGTTGATTCAGATTCATGGCTTTTGTGTTATTCTTTGTGTATGTGTGTTGAATGCTAGGCTCATGAATGTTTGTTCCCTGTTATACATTTTCTTTTATATGTTGTGTATGTGATTTCATGTTGAGTTGAAGTTTTAGGGGAAGAAGGAATGAGTTTCAATTGTTTCTCTATTTGAGCCAGAGGATTCCTGCAAGGAGTGCAGTTGAAATTGTCCACAAGGAGTGCGTTGACAGAGGGTTCAAATAGAGACACCTTTGGTTCTCATTCACCCAGAAGTAAAATTGGGTTATTGGAGCCGTACAAGGAGTGCGCAGGCTGGATAAAGGTCTCAAGGTTGCGAACTTGAGTAAATCCTTGAAAGACTGCTGCTGCAGGTGTGCACAGAGTCAAATTACTTCAACACTTAGGCGTGGTTGAAGATTTGTTGCAAGGAGTGTGTGCAAAGGGGTTTTCTTTCTGAAGACCAAAGCCGTGGGAGAAGCTCAGGAAGGATAGGCCTTCGAGTTTGTCAAAGGACAACACATACCAGTTGTGCCTGGAGGGCTTGCAAGGATTGTCGCGAGTCACGCACAGGAGGACGGGTCCCGCAGAAAACCACTTAGTCATTCGGTGGATCAAGAAAGGAAGAACGGACGGTCAAAATCATCCGAGGAGATTTTCGTGAAATTTTGAGAGCCGTTAGATCTCACGGAGGTGCAGGGGGGTTACGGAGAGAACGTCTAAAGGTTTAAATCTCAGGAGGGGCAGAGTCGTCGATCCGAGTCACAAGGACCGTCGGATCTACACGTGATATCGTGTATCAGGGATTCGCGAGTCGAAGCTCCAAGTTGTTGCAACGAGAATTGCGATATCGCGATCCGCGATATCCCAACGAGCCAGAACCATCCATCAGTGGGGACAAGTGTCAGAAGATACAAAGGAAGTCAGGGTTCAGAGAATCGAGGGTTTCAAGAGCAGAGTATTCTTGCAGCTCGGAGTCGCGAAATGTGATATTCCGATGGTGACGTAACCAGTGTGGGACTGCAGGAGCTAGTGGAGGACATGTGGCACAGTATCGGGGATCAGGAAAAGGAAAGTCCCGAATCCATTGACATTAGGATTCACGATCTCGCGAATTCTGAAATCCCGACGAGGTGATGGGACCGTTGAATAGTCAACTCGCGTGAGCATCGAAGGATCGACACATTGGGGTTCGGAGTTTGGAAATTCCATTTGCTGACATCGCGATAGGAGAAACCCCGATAGCAAGGGAAAAGGTCAACGTTGACTCACGTCGGATTTCAGGGAGTTGTGAGGCACAAAACACGCGACCAAAGAATTCACGAAATCGTGAATTCCGATTTCCCGACCATTAAGGGAGATCTTTTGAAGAGTTGTTGTGGGTAAGGAAAATTCTCGATAGGGAATTAGAAGAACATTTGAGTTCTTCGGACCGTGTGAAGAAAAAGATAATGTGTGAGCGGGCGTGCCTGTGGGTGCAGCTGTGTCAAGAGTGGTATCAGAGCCCAAAAAGACTCTTTGCTTTCTGTAGCAGAGAAGAGGAAAATTCACCATGCCGCCCAGGAGAGAAAGGAAATCACCTGATCCAGAGGATAGGGAAATGCGAAGAAGAGGCAGGCAGGTAACTAATCTAGAAATGGAGAGACAGATGCGTGATCTCCGAGCAAGACTTGAGGACATGGAGACAGCACAAAGATGCACAACTAGTGCAGGGGATCTCAGTGATTCCGAGAGTGAAATTGAGGCTGAACGCGAAGAAGAAGTTACAGTCGAAGATGCAACAAATGAACGACTAATCAAAGCTATTGCCCGAATGGGTGCCAAGCCGAAAATGGACATTCTAGTCTATGAGGGAAATCTGGATGCAGAAGAGCTTCTGGATTGGATCCGAGCTCTTGACACCTACTTCGATTATGAAGATGTTGAAGAGGATAAGAAGGTCAGACATGTTGTCACACACCTGAAAGGACATGCAGCATTATGGTGGGACGAGCTACAAGCAGATAGACGCTGCAAAGTCAACCAGAAAATCAAAAGTTGAGATCAAATGATTGCAAAGATGAAGGCAAAGTTCATCCCAAAGGACTATCAAATTACTCTGTTCAGGAGGATGCAGAACCTGAGACAGAAGTTGATGACGGTGAAAGAATACATAGAAGAATTTTATCGACTGAATATCAGAGCAGGTCATTGGGAGAGCGATGATGAAAAGGTTGCTAGATATCTGAATGGTCTGAGATACGACATTCAGGATGAATTGAGTATGGCAACCATTCGGACTGTGGAGGACACCTATCAGATGGCTTTGAAAGCTGAGGAAAAGCTGAGCCATCAGCAAGGTCAAAGGGGCCGAGGCAGGAGCTAGCCCAGAGGCAAGTCAGTTGCCCAGGAAAGAACCTAGAAGCCCAAGGAGGAGTGGAAGAAACCTCAGGGTAAAGTAGAAAGAGGTGGAACCTCATAGAGAGGGCCATACGCTAAGCAAAGAGAACAGAATATTGAGCAGAAAGGAGGGTATGCCGATAATAACATGTTTCCTCGTACCAGAGGTAGAGGAAGAGGAAGAGGTGGAGTAATCACTTGCTTCACGTGTGGAAAAAATGGGCACAAGTCATTCGAGTGTCCAGAGAAAAGGAAGGATGGAGGAGAAGCTCACATCACCGAAGCGCAGAAGCGGGATGTTGAGGCCGAAGATGCTGAAGGCGGAAGGTCACTGATGATGCGTAAAGTTCTCTTAACATCCGGAAAGGAGGTGGAGGACTCAACTCAAAGGACTAGACTTTTTAGAACAGCTTGCAAGACCAAGGATAGGGTATGCAAGGTTATCGTGGACATCGGTAGCATAGATAATCTCGTTTCAACCGAGATGGTGGAAAAATTGGAGCTGGAGACAACTGATCACCCGAGTCCATACAAGGTTTCATGGCTACAAAAGGGACACCAGGTAATTGTTACTAAACAATGCTTGATTGAATTCAAAATAGGAGGATATAATGATAAGATTTTATGTGACGTCATTCCTATGGATGTTTGTCATTTATTGTTGGGTAGACCATGGCAATATGACAAAAATGTGGTTCATGACGGGAGAATGAACACATATACTTTAGAGAAGAATGGGAGGACACACATGTTGATTCCAATAAAATATAAGGAGGTGAATTCGGAAGTAAGAAACACAATACTTCTCATGAGTGGGAAGGAACTTCTTACGGAGGTGAAGAAGAAAGAAGATCCACAATTCTTTGTGGTCAGAAAGCTGAGGATTGTTTTGACTAGCACAAGAGTGGATGATCTACCAGAAGAGGTTCAAGAACTGCTAGAAGAGTTCGCTGACATTGTGGTGGATGAATTACCTCGTTCGTTGCCACCGATGAGGAGTGTGAGTCATCATATAGACCTCATACCAGGGGCCATTTTGTCGAACAAAGCCTCGTACAAGTTGACGCTGCAAGAAAATTAGGAGGTTAAAAGACAGGTCCAGGAGTTGTTGGACAAGGGGCTAGTCAAGGAAAGCTTGAGTCCATGTGTTGTTCCAACTATACTCAGTCTGAAGAAAGATGGAGGATGGAGAATGTGTACCGACTCAAGAGCCATCAACAAGATAACCATTAGGTACAGGTTTCCATTGCCAAGAATGGATGATTTAATGGATTTCTTGAGCGGAGCCAAATATTTTTCAAAGATTGATCTAAAAAGAGGATACCATCAGATTCGCATGAGAGAAGGTGATGAGTGGAAGACGGCCATCAAAACCAACAAAGGATTATATGAATGGCTAGTCATGCTGTTTGGCTTGACGAATGCGCCAAGTACCTTTATGAGGTTAATGAATGAAGTCCTGAGGGAATTCATCAGGAAATTTGTCATTGTGTATCTGGATGACATATTGGTTTTCAACAAGACAAAGGCTAAGCATCTGAAGTATTTGGCCATTGTAATGAAGAAGCTACAACATGAGAAGTTGTTGATAAACATAAAGAAGTCCTCATTTATGAAGAAAAAACTCATTTATCTGGGTTTTGTTATATCCGCAAAGGAGTTGAGGATGGATCTGGATAAGGTAGAAGTGATCAAGAATTGGCCATCACCGGGGAATGTATTTGAGGTGAGAAGTTTTCATGGTTTGGCTAGTTTCTACTGAAAATTCATCAGGAATTTCAGTGGAATTAGCGCAACGATGATGGATACAGTGAAGAAGCAGCATAAGTCTTTTCACTGGACAACTGGATTTAGTGCTGCAATGATGGATACTTTGAAGAAGCGGCACAAGTCTTTTTATTGGACAGTAGAGGCTGAGAATAGATTCAATCTGTTGAAGCGAAGATAACAGAACAACCAGCCTCTAACATTGCCTGATTTTAAGACGCTTCAAGCGAAAACGTGATGCAACGCTGTCGCCATAGGAGCCGCCTGAGTCGAGGACGCATTCAATTGCATTTTTTTCAGCGAGAAATTGAATGAGGCAAAAGAAAATTACTCCACACATGATAAGGAGTTTCATGCTATCATACAAGCATCAGTGCGTGGAGGTACTACTTGATCCCAAAGAATAGGTCTTTTATATAGTGATAACCATGCATTATAGTTTGTGACTCAACAGAAAAAACTGGGGAGACATGTAAAATGGCAGAGTATACGCACTTCACATTTGTGATAAACACATTTCTGCATCGCTAACAAGTGAATATGCTTTGAGCAGCGTTCATACGCAGGAATTCAAAGTCTGGGCGCTAGGCTTTGATGATCTTAAGGACATGTATGCAGATGATCCAAAATTTAAGGAAGCATATGAAGCAAATGAGAATCCAGCCTCGTGGATAGAAGCCGCGGATAGAGTACCTAATCCAAGAAGGATTGTTGTTCAAAGGAAATCAATCAGGTATTCCGAACCGCCCCATGAGGGAGAATCATGAAGGAGAAACACGTTGGTGGATTACAGACACTCTCTACACCGACAAGACGCTCACAAGATGAGTGAGTCACATTTTGGCCGGATGCCATCAGAGGTCGGCAGATTTGTAGACGTGACAGAGTTTGCCAAAGATTCAAAAGGAAGGAAGTAGAATGCTGGATTTTATCATCCATTGCCCATACCGTAGAGGCCATGGGAGGCGATAAGCTTGGATTTTGTATTGGGATTGCCAAGGATGAAAAGAGGAGTTGACTCAATCTTTGTGGTAGTGGATAGGTTCTGGCTTACCATTTTATCCCATGTAAAACCAACATACCAATATCACAAATATGTTCTTCAAAGAGGTCATTCAATTTCGACTTCATGGTTTGCCGAGGAGTATAGTTTCAGACAGAGATACCAATTTCGTAGGACATTTCTGGAGGACCTTATGGAAGAAGCTAGGGACCAACTTGATTTTTAGTTCATCTTATCATCCGCAGACAGATGGACAGACATAAGTGGTCAACAGAAGTCTGGGAGACTTGTTGAGAAGCTTGGTGATAGAGCACCACAGCCAGTGGGACAACATATTACCACAGGCAGAGTTTGCATACAATGACTCAGTAAATCGAAGAACAGGAAAAAGTCTATTTCAGATTGTGTATGGCGTGCAGCCGAGAGGAGTTTCTGAATTGAGGGATTTAGAACGGACTGCTACTAGCAGCGATAGTGCAGAAGAATTCGCTGAAGCGATGAAATAACTTCACAGCAGGGTGAAGGAGTGGTTGTTGAAATCAAACCAGGAGTACAAGCGCAGAGCAGATCAGCATCGGAGACAACTTCGGTTTGAAGTTGGTGATCTAGTTCTGGCACATTTAAGGAAAGAAAGGTTCCTGAGAGGAACATACAATAAGTTGAAGATGAAGAAAATCGGACCATGTAAGGTCTTGAGAAAATTTGGGGAGAATGCTTATGAGATCGAGCTACCGGATGGGATCGGAATATCTCCGATATTCAATGTCGTGGATTTATACCCGTACAGGGCTGGAGAAGTAAAGACTGGAGACGAGCGGCCAGTGATCTAATGGACGAAACAATTGCCATTTGCAGAGAAGCTGCAGATGGAATGCATACTGGACAAGAGAGTGAGTAAGAGGACCAGGCGAAAACAATATTTTGAGTATCTCATCAAGTGGAAGAATCATCCAATTGAAGATGCCAGCTGGGAGAATGAAGCGGAGATACAGAAGCATGGACAGACCGTGTAGGAGCTCATGGATAGGAGCCCATGAAAGTTTTCAAGCGAGGGAGTATGATGCAGAAGCATCGCCGACTCATCAAGCGAGTCAGCGCGGAAGCGAAAGACAGCTGGATAAGCCAGCACAAATTTTGAAAAGAATGCTTTGAAATTGTGCACGATCTTAAATGAAGTCATTTAAGAGGAGGCACCTTTGTATATTGTAAATGTACCTTGAGTGGATAGCTCTCGTCCTTTAGTAGATAGACGACATTTAAGATAGTTAATGCTGGTAGATAGGATTTTAATTCATAGATTAGACAGTTTTAGAAGGAAGAGGGAAAACGGATATAGACACCCTCATTGTATCATTGTAACATTAGCATAAGCATGAGCTTGAGCATAGAAGAGAGGAAGAAGAACAAGAAAAGAAGCAGAGAACTGTAGAAGAACACCCATGTACAGATCTTGAATTAATAGAAGAAGTTGATTCAGATTCATGGCTTTTGTGTTATTCTCTGTGTATGTGTGTTGAATGCTAGGCTCATGAATGTTTGTTCCCTGTTATACATTTGCTTTTATATGCTGTGTATGTGATTTCATGTTGAGTTGAAGTCTGAGGGGAAGAAGGAACGAGTTTCAATTGTTTCTCTATTTGAGGCAGAGGATTCCTGCAAGGAGTGCAGTTGAAATTGTCCGCAAGGAGTGCGTTGACAGAGGGTTCAAATAGAGACACCTTTGGTTCTCATTCACCCATAAGTAAAATTGGTTTATTGGAGCAATGCAAGGAGTGCGTAGGCTGGATAAAGGTCTCAGGGTTGCGAACCTGAGTAAAGCCTTGAAAGACTGCTGCTGCAGGTGTGCGCAGAGTCAAATGACTTCAACACTTAGGCGTGGTTGAAGATTTACCGCAAGGAGTGCGTGCAAAGGGGTTTTCTTTCTGAAGACCAAAGCCGTGGGAAAATCTCAGGAAGGATAGGCCTTCGAGTTTGTCAAAGGACAACGCATACAAGTTGTGCCTGGAGGGCTTGCAAGGATTGTCGCGAGTCACGCACAAGCGGACGGGTCCCGCAGAAAACCACTTAGTCATTCGATGGATCAAGAAAGGAAGAACGGACGGTCGAAATCATCCGAGGATATTTTCGCGAAATTTCGAGAGCTGTTAGATCTCGTGGAGGTGTAGGGGGGTTACGGCGAAAACGTCCGAAGATTTAAAGCTCAGGAGGGGTAGAGTCGTCGATCCGAGTCACAAGGACCGTCGGATCTACACGTGATATCGTGTATTGGGGATTCGCGAGTCGAAGCTCCAAGTTGTTGCAACGAGAATTGCGATATCACGATCCGCGATATCCCGAAGAGCCTGAACCGTCCATCAGTGGGGACGCATTTCAGAAGATCCAATGGAAGTCAGGGTTCGGAGAATCGGGGGTTTCGAGAGCAGAGTATTCTTGCAGCTCGGAGTCGCGAAACGCGATATTCCGATGGTGACGTAACCAGTGTGGGACCGTAGGAGCTAGTGGAGGACAGGTTGCACAGTATCGGGGATCAGAAAAAGGAAAGTACTGAATCCATTGACATTAGGATTCGCGAATTCCGAAATCCCGACGAGGTGACGGGACCGTTGAATAGTCAACCCGCGTGAGCATCGAAGGATCGACACATCGGGGTTCAGAGTTTGGAAATTCCATTTGCTAACATCGCGAGTGGATAAATTGCTATAGGAGAAACCCCGATAGCAAGGGAAAAGGTAAACGTTGACTCACGTCGGATTTCGGGGAATCGTGAGGCACAAAACACGCGACCACAGAATTCGCGAAATCGCGAATTCTGATTTCCCGACCGTTAAGGGAGATCTTTTGAAGAGTTGTTGTGGGTAAGGAAAATTCCCGATAGGGAATTAGAAGAACATTTGAGTTCTTCGGGCCTTGTGAAGAAAAAGATCCTGTGTGAGCGGGCGTGCCTGCGGGTGCGGCTGCGTCAATGTTCAACAACAATGATGCAATTTATTCAATGAGTGTGTTTTTTATTATAAAGAATGGCGATACATTTGAACATTTACGCACCATTGCGTTATGTTTCAGGTATGCCCCAGTGTGGTTGGTTAAACTGGGTGCAGTGCTACATTAAATTTTATATATTGTTGAGCTAGCGGTGCGGTTAATGAAGTGAAATGTATAGATGCAGGTAGAAGCCCATTGTGTCCTGGTTTCGGGGCGTTCCAAAGGACACACCACTTTGTTTCTTTTAATAATATATCATGATGTTATTGCTTGAATGATATTAGTGCGTACAACAAATTTCTTACAATAAATTAGTGTGCACTGGTGTGTAGTGTTCAATGGCACCATTGTGATTTATTCGGTGCATTTATTTTTATTATAAAGTATGGCAGTGCTACTGGAACATTGACATGTTAATGATTTATTTTTCATGTTCAAATCGATGCGTATATACCTTAAAGGTGCACAAAAAAAAAACCCTTCGAAAAAACTTCGGTCTCCTACCTCCACTAACAACCTCCGCTATAAATGGCTAAGGGATGCATTTTTCGGGGAGTTTTTGTAAAAACTTCAGAAAAAAAGGTGCTATCCTTGTAGTGATCATTCAATCACTCTCCTCTACACATGGAATCCAATATCCACTATGTTTATCATCATAAATCGTCAATGGGAAATACAAATGCCATTTTGATGAGTGTAAGGATATTCAATAAGATCTCAAATAAATCTTCATTTGAATAGACTATTAAGTCTCTAAATCCCATGAATCAACCTTTATTTGAATTATACTATGCTTGAGATAGAGTATACAATAGACAATGTTAGATGATTGAGTTTATCCCAATCAATGTCATGCATTGGCTCATAATTTCTTACAACAAATTTTAATTTGTAAAACCCTAAAGAAGATTTTAAGGAGATCATGCATGAAGAATTTAGCTCATCCATATGAGAGCTCTATATGGAAAATTTTGGTTGGAATAATACAAGGGTGATTCATGTAGCTATATCTTTCATAAAAAAAATCTATCCATTTAAGTTGGTAAATGCTCCTCAGAATTATAAACCCTATCTTCATTTTAATATCTTTAAGATGTTGCGAGACCTTGCCATGAAACTTATATCCTTGTTTTATGCATTGGCCTCATAATCCAATGATTGATTCCTTCTATAGCCAAAGGATAATTTGCATAGGATATATGCTTATCCCAATCAAATATTAGCTTGTTATTTTACCTATCATCGAACTGAGGAAATTCCAATTCATGTATTTGAGTGATGGATCATATACAACCTCAATCTTGTATCCAATGTGATATAGAATATAATCCTCTTAGTAGCACCAAGTACTAGCCACAAGTATAAAGACAATCTAGTCAAAAGGGAAGCAGTTACAATCTTAGGATTGACAACCCTTAGGATTTTTAGTATTTTTATTCCATTAATCCCTTATAATGCATATGGATATACCACAGTGCTAAAGTATAATGAATGATGCTAGAGTAGTAGATATACTAAACCCTGAAATGATGATGAGATGTTTTACAAGTAATCTTGAGGACCTTTCTTTCAATGAGAGAAATTGTCCCTGGAGACAAATCTTGCAAGTAGTAATTCTTTCAAATTTTATGGGGACAATTGCACAGTTGGTTATGAGGCTATACCAGAAATATCATACATGGGTTTATAGTCTACAAGAAAATTTTGAATTGAATACCTCATAGTAAGTTGAATAAAATTGAATATAAACCTCGGCTTGTGCACAATATTGCTAGAAAAGTGAAAGGGTGACTCTTGTAGCAACATTTTTTTTTCAGAGTTGTGTTTCCAACTTCAAATCCTCAATTATTGGCATCCTTCAACCTTTCTTTACAAACCCTACCTCTACCTTGGGTGCCCTTCTGAATTTTTAAAACTTGAATATGCTATCATGGAGTTCATAGCATGTCATAGATATGAGTGCTCAATGACCCAAAGAAATTGTGCAAATACTATCATTACCTCTGCTTTAAAAGTACTTCCCAGAAAATAATATGGGCCTTTAAGCTATCTTGATAAAGAGTTTGCCATATAACCAAAGATAGGAAAATTTTACAATATCCAGGTATCTCCTTATGCAATAACCTTTGAATTCAAATATAATGGAAGCTATGGTCATGCTCTGCAATTATGGTAATTCAATTTCTAATGCAAAGTTGTAGGGTTGTCTTATAATGAGAAATTGTACAAGTATGAGACATGAAGCAATTTATACAAACCTTTTCAAGATTAGTCTTGTGATAATTCAAAATTAATTTTTGAATTTGTATTTACAAAAGATCCTAAAGAATATGTTGCAATGTAGCTCTTGTTCTTGAAATAGCACAAGTATACTAGCTTAGAGTCCAATATTTTGGAGCGATAACGAATGATAAATAGTACACAGTGCAGCTTCAATAGCCAGGCTTGGTGTAAGGTTAGCCTTGTAGAAATTTTCAAAGTCAATTCTCTCAGATATAAAAGAGTCTATTCTTATATAAACAAAGTTGTTGTAGAGTTATAACTGTATGTAAAGTACACAAATATGAGAGCTCAATATTTGGAATGGCAATGTCTTATAAATGATATTAAAGGAAGTTCAAGATAGACAGGATTGGAAAGTATAAATTATGAATTCTAGAGGAAATGGATTGTGATATGGATTAGAAATAAAATATATCAACTTAGATGTAATAAAGAATGGAATACATGTGTTGTTTTTGAAATCTCTCGAGACGAAAACCTATAACAAGTTTATAGTGAAAGATAATAGGTGGTATGAAATCAACGGTATTTTGTAGCAAATTCCAAGGCCATATTAGTTCCAACACTATTATGATACTCTGTGGTGTATGCTACTATTCTTTTGAGATACTTGGAATGATACAATATTGTATTGAATGGAAGGTGGCAGTGGTATGTAACCCAAGGCTTTGTATGCAACTTTCAACCCAAAGGTGATCAATCTTAGGAGCCCATACTGCAAGTTTACAAAAATGATTCTAAAATACCTCACAAGTAAACCTTGAGACTCTTCAGTTGATATGTCATTTTGCTACAGAGTGAACATACTTTAGGACCGCGTGCTCAATGTACCATGAATTTCAGAGATATTTATCCATGATAATTTCAAATGGCATCAACATATGTACAAAATAGGGGTTCTTCAATATGGATAAAATCAATGACATCACATTTAGGGAGTGTCTTTTGCAGGATATAACATGATTCTCATCCAAAAAAAAACTTTTAGTATTTTTTGGAACCTGGAAGTATGTTGTATTAAGATATGAGGGAAAGGTACTAGGTCTTATTGAGTCCTTATGGTTCTTTTAATTTTTTTTTGGCTTAGAGATATAATTTATAGATTTCTTTAGTTTTTCAAATCTATAAAAAGATCACATGGTATGTAATTGTTACCTCCACCTTGCCATGCCTGAATGAGAATAAATTCCTTGTGTTAGTCCTTTCTCTAACCCTGAAAATGCCAATGGAAATAAGTCTTCTTCAATGCAGAGGAAACTTATTGGAAGGAAACAACTTATAATAAAATAATGCAATATCCCTTGATCTTTGAGTCAATGATGATATACTATCGAAGATATGTCAATGATGCTCAATTGTAGGGAATTTTTTTGAAAACAATAATTGCAAAAAGGGAGATGAATGATCACTTGTCCTTTTATCATTCAGAGTCGTATGTCCATCTTTCTACAAAATAGAGACTGATTTTTGTGATATGCTTAGGATGTCAAACAAAGAAAAAAAAATATTCTTTTTTTTTCTTACAAAATTTTCTCACCAACAAGTTGGTTTTGAGTAAAATTTATCCACTAATAAAGATTTTCACAACTAGAATTATTATTTTTTTTCCAAGACCAACCAACATCTTGGTTTTTTGGTGCCAATAAGTTTAGGTATACCTAAAATATGCTTTCATCCTTAAATTGTTTTTTCTTTTTTTCTCTTTTTCTTTTTGTTATATATATATATATAAGGAAATCAACTTACCCGAATATGTCTTGAATCAAATCCTCCATGGACATCAGTATAATTGCAATCGGTGGTCATTAGTCATGATTGGATTCCTTTCATCAACAATTGTATGCAACTTGATGGAAAACCTCGTATGGTCCCATCCAACAAGTACAAAACTTTCATTTGAAATCCTTTTAATCTAAAATCAAACATGAGGTCCCAATCACCTTCTTTAAATTGTTTTTCTTGATAAAATTGTCATGCCACTTGACCGTTTGTTGTTAAACAAGAGAGGTATGTTGTAGAGCGGCTTGACGTATTTCATAAGTTCATGAATCTGATTTAGTAGATGACATTGTGCTTCTGACAAGTCCAACTCCACTTGCAATGCATTCCTTAGTGTCTTGACTTCAAATTCGATCGAGAGGACTACATGCTTACTCTTGGAAACCTAATCTATGCACAGAAGGAATATGAAATGATATGTGAACCATCATCAATAATCCAAGAGATCTTTGAAAGACGAATTCAAAAGTCAAAAATCATTGTTAGTCCAAGAGATCCAAAAATCAAAAATCATAATGATGTTTTTATACATGTATCCTATTAATTAAAAAAGCATCTCATTCCTATCTTTATTTACACGTTTCAACAATGGTATCCGAACCACCTTAGTTCTTAGGCCTGAATTGAGCTATGTGATTTATCTATAACAGAGTAAGGCGTTTTTCATTCCTGTCATTTTATGCAGCTCTACCTACAATCCTGTCCATCTATCTGCCTAGGCGTTTCCTCTCCCCTCACATGCAAAAAATGTCCCTCTACCTCTCTGGTCGATTCCTATACGTTAATATATGGTAGCAATTCCCTCTCGCACACGTAAACCCTAATATTCATCGTAGTCTTCATAATTTTGATTCTCACAAGCTTCACTCGCCTCGCAACCGATTCAACGATTAGAGTAGGTTATTCCAGTGCAAGGTTAGGGTTCCTCATCTAACCAACACTCAAACAAAGAAATTATCGTGGCTATGGTTCACTGCAAATCCAAGCGCAAACTATAAGCACATAAAATATCGTTCTGTAGAACATCACAACAAACTAAAATTAATTGTTCCGTAGGAGAGGTTACTTGCAACATGAGTTTGATGATTTGAATCTCTTTGATCTGCGTGAATACGAGCCCCTGCCATTTTAGAGACCAATTGGTCTTCGTGAAGCCAATCGGACCAATGTTAGGGTTTGGTGGATTGCGCCCTATCTCCTTCGATGGGCCAACCTTCATCTCAACTCTACCACGAGTTGTGACGA
Source organism: Picea sitchensis (assembly GCA_010110895.2). Classification (NCBI taxonomy): domain Eukaryota; kingdom Viridiplantae; phylum Streptophyta; class Pinopsida; order Pinales; family Pinaceae; genus Picea; species Picea sitchensis. Next base: position 57,329 of record SNQJ01S0019001.1, on the reverse strand, counting down.
TCACTACAACTACTGTCCAAGTGATCATCTAATTTGCGATCTCGATGCAAAGACACGCCTCAAGAATCACAAGGATATATTTGGAACAAACATGTTGAAGCGTACCTCAACCAAACCCTACTGGGCTCTCTCTGAATCATCATCTTAGGAACGAGCATATTCTTAAATGCCAGGAAGCGGTCACTAAAAGGACCCATATAACTGATTTCAGGGACGGTCCAATTTAGAGGAATTAAATTTTAATGCATGAAAGTTCTCAATATTATATATCGATAAGTGTTCTTGCACATATGGCTCCTCCTCCAAACCGGCCAAGACACTTCCCATCAAGGAAGTCACATAAATACAATATCCTTCATAAGGTAATTTTGTTGTGAAAGACAACTGCAAGAGTAAAACCACTATGGTTGGTAGCTCGGCACACGCAAATATGGGTTCTTGAAAGACATAATGCTTTCCAACCATTGTGGTGTAGTTTTCTCAAGTCTCTGTATTCCTTTCTTCTCCTTAATAAAAGAAAGAAATGATGGCACTTGAGGTGAAGAAGATAATGGGGGCCTAATAGACAAACAATTGAGAGTGTTCTCACATTCATCCAAGTTGTTCTCCATGTGAATATATGGAAAGATATTTGGTCTATTTTTCACATTAAATGTTGCATTGATTCACCAACAATTAGGGTTTCGAGGTTGCATTTGGATGTGTTGAGGGATCAAAGGATCCTGTGCCAAAGACGAAATAGTGTTTGCAGAGAGAATTGGCGCATCCCTTCTTGAACAACAAAGGAATGTTCATCTTCAAATTTATCCCAGTCATCATCCTACTCAACTGCATTGATTGAGCTACCTCATGGATGGAAACTTGGAAGATTCATGGTGGTGTTGATGCTAGTGTCTTCCAACGATGAATGTGGTATACATATATTCATTATGATTTGATCGTTATTGTGTTTTTAATCACATTTCATAAATGGGTGCATTTTCGGTAGAAGTAAACACTCCTCATTTGTTGAGTTTGTAGTGTAAAGTCTGAGTGGAGTTACCAGGAACCTTTGATGTTTAATTATGTCTTTAAATGGATCAAGTTGAGGAATTATTAGAGTTACTGAAAACTCTAATACTCTCTTCAATAGACAATACAATCACCATTGACAAAGAAAATCTATGGTCTTTTGTAACTTGCTTGCAATTTTTTCAAAACAAAGTAGCACTAATTCAAACTCAGACTCGGCTTCTTCATGATGAACTTAAGAGAAAGAATCTTCGACATTCAACTAGTTCTTATTAATAACAATCCTCTTTTCGAAGAAGATGATGATGTCGATTCATAACAACAACTAGTGTAGGGGAAGCTTAGTGAGACAACTTCAGATTCAAGTATAAATGAAGATTATCATCCTCTTTCCAATCCAATCATCATACCTTGGGATGAAATCAAGCACAAAAAGCATAAAATAGGTATTGGATATGAAAAGGAAGTCACCTTTCATATTCCTGATTATACAAACTAATCCAGTTCCACAATGTTGGATTGCTTCAAGAAGGTTCATATTCACCTGCTCCAATTCAAGAGTAGATTCTAAAATGCCAACATTGTAAGCGAGTTGGCCACGTGGAAGATCAATGTTTTGATATTTATCCTTGTGAGAATTGTGGAAATCACAATCATATTTTAGACATATGTTCTAAACATAAGAAATCTACAAGAGTAAAGAATCACTATTAGTGGATGGCTTCTTGAAAATGGTCATCAACAGTCAAGAAGATATCTCAGTAATACCATAAAATTAATTCTTGAGTATTGAATCATCTTGTAGTCAAAGGATTTGTATCTTCCCACCTTGTACCTAAAAGGGGGGACAACATCAGCGATTGACAGTCAGGCTTGAAGTTTCAAAGTCCTATAAATTGAGCATTAACAAGCAAGCATGATTTGGTTTGAGGTCATCCAAAACCACCAGATTGGTTTGAGTTTTTCCTTAAACCACCACTTAGTAGAAGACTTACATATTTTTCTAGACAATGGTTTGTGGTTTTCCTTAAACCTCCACTTGGTAGAAGACTTTCAACTTATTCCACAGAATAATTTATGATAATTTTTAAACCAATATTCAAGAGCACTTCCAATTAGCAGAAGAGATAAGCTTCTAGCTTCTAGCTAAGTTATGAAATGTTCCAAGAAACATTAATCCCTAGAGCCAAGTTCCAAAGTTTGTGGTCATCCATAAACCACCAGATTGGTTTGCGGTCTTCCTTAAACCACCATCACCATTTAGTAGAAGACATCAAATTCTTCTATCCTTTTGGTTTGTGGTCATCCCAAAACCACCAGATTAAGAGAGAAGTTGTCCACTTCCAGATTTCATCTCTTTTCAAAGAATCACATACACCCCTTCAGATTAAAGGGGGGAATGTTGGAAACCTAATCAATGCAGAGAAGGAATATGAAATGTCACAACACATGAACCATCATCGGGAGTCCAAGAGACCCTTAGAAGATGAATCCAAAGGTCATAATGGTGTATTTATACATATATCATATTAATAAAAAAAGTATCTCACTTATCTTTTCTTTCACGTTCCAACACTTACCATACATGAGTTCATACAGAGTGATCTCCCTTTAGTATTTCTTCAAGTGTTTCGGTAAGCCCAAAATGCTTCTGGAAGCTGGTCAACCCAATCCTTGTGGTGTTGGTGTATGATTTTGGTCAGGATGGATTCCAACACCCTATATTTACTTTCCACATGTCCATTTGCTTATGAAGGATATGAGGTGGACAATCGATGTTTGATCTTAAACTGTTGAGTAATATTTCAAATGATTTGAAATGAAAATTGAGTTCATTAATCGGTAACATTCTCACAAGGAACCCTGGAGTAGAAAAATAATTCTTCATAGAGAAATTCAGTTATTGCTTGCTCAATGGCTCTTGGAAAATCTTTGGCCTCAACCCACTTGATTACATAGTCAGTGCACACTAATATGTACACTTTTTGTCTTGAAGGAGGGTTGATTGGCCCAACAAAGTCAAGAGCCCATTTCTCAAATGGATCGATCAAGATCTGAGGTTGTAGTGGCATCTCATTTGACTGAACAAGTTGGCCCATCCGCTAACAACTATCACAACTTCTAACATAATTTTTGGCATCCTTGAATATGGTAGGACAATAGTACCCCAGATGGAGCACTTTGTTGGCAGTTCTTTTGTCAGTGAAATTTCCTCCACAAGGATCATCATGGAAAACCTTGATAATTTCATAGATTTCATCCTCTCTGACACACCACTAGATGATGAGGTCTGATCCCGTGTGGAAGATATTGCCTCTGATCCATTAATAAATCATTCTTTTTCTAATGACCTTATGTCATTCCTTTGGCGTCAAATGTTGTGGAAGCTTACTGCAACTAAATAATTGGAAATATCTACAAACCAGAGAGTGTTAATAGATAGAGAAAATAAATGTTCATCTGGAAATGTGTCTTCCATTGGAGTAGCTTCCCGCTCATTGATAAGCCTGGAAAGGAAGTCGACAACACCATTCTATTTTATCGTTTTTTCAAGGATCGTGATATCAAACTCCTATAACAAAACTAACCATCTTGTGATTATTCCATTAGTAATGGGTTTGTTCATGAGATAATGGGTAGCAGAATGATTTATGTGTATAAACATACGATAACGAGTGATATAATTACGAAACTTATTAATTGAATAAACCAAAGCAAGAAATTCATTCTCAAATACCGTGTAGTTTTTCCCAGCGGGAGTAAGAGTATTACTGATACAATCAATGGCATAATGCTTCTTCTCTTCTTTTTGTCCCAGTACAACTGAGATGGTAGTGTTTGAAGAATCCATGTAAATATGAAAAGACGGAGACCAATTCAGGCCCCACGGTACTGGTGCAATTGAAAGTTTTTCCTTTAGATCCTCAAAAGTTTTCTGATATTGTATCCCTTGAAAATTTTGTATTTTTTAAAGTATTAGGAACAATGGTGATGTTATCTTGGTGAATTTTTCACTGAACCTATGATAGTAGCCCGCATGTCCTAGAAAACTACAAAATTCATTTTGCATTGATGGTGCCGGGAGGTTGAGGATTACTTCGATCTTTGCAGGGTATCCTATGATCCCTAAGGGTGATATGTGATAACTAAATGCAATCCCTTCAATGAGAATCATTTGAAATTTTTCATTACTGAGGGAGAAATTAGTCTCTTGGAATCTCATGTGAAATTTTTCTAAGTTTTGCAAAGCTTCTTCAAAGGTATCCCAGTACACTATGAAGTATCCATGTATATTTCAACACAATCTTAAATCAAGTCTGCAAAAATGTTGAGGACAACCCTTTAGAAAGTGGCAGGAGAATTACATAATCCAAAGGGTAATACTCGATAGGAATATGTCCCCCAGGGGTAGGTGAAAGTGGTCTTCTCCTGGTCTTCAGGAGAAATCTAAATATGGTTGTACCTACTAAATTGATCAAGAAAGGAGAAATACTTTTTTCCTGCTAGGGTTTCTAGGACCCGATCAATGAAAGGAAGGGGAAAATAAACCTTAAGTACACCTTATTAAGTTCTCTATAATCCATACATATGCACAATTTCCCATTTTTCTTGGGGATGACCACCATTGGTGAGACCCACTTGCTATCAGAGATCAAGTAGATAAATTTTACATCCATCAACTTTTGCAATTCTTCTTTCACTATTTCCCTCAGAGCCAGATTCATTCTCTGTTGGGGTTGTCTGGTAGGGCAGGAATCATCTCTAATGTATATATGATGAGTAAATAAAATAGGATGAATCCCTTTCATATTAGTGTAATCCCAGGAAAATGCTTGACCGTGCTTTTGTAGTACTTTAATGAATTTCTCCCATCGAGAGGTTTCTAGATTGGAGTTAATGTTTAAATTTTTCCCTGGATGGATTTCAACTGATATACTATATTTTTTGGGGGAAGTATCAACTAAAATTATTGAATCAGGTCGTTCTATCATCTCTTCTAGTGAGTAGTTATCTTGGGGGTTTTCCGCCATAATGTGCCCTAGGGAGGGGTATACTGAAGTGAGTTTCAGATATGTTATGAAATTATAGATGAGGTCATCTTCAATGTCTCTCCAAAATATTGATGCTTGTTCCAAAGATAACACAGGTTGAATGGCTTCATCATCACAATATCCCACCCAGGAAGGTTCTTCTAAGTCTGAGGAAGGATTAGCAAGAGGATAGAGTGTGAGATTTTTAGTAGAGTGCCCATGGGAGATTTTCATGACTTGCAATTGATATAGGCATCATTCGTGGCCAACCGAGGTCTTCCTAATATCAATGGATATCCACCTGAATTTTCCTTTGGTTGCATAATCATAAAGTTTGTTGGATATTTCCATGAATCAACTAAGACTATTACATCATATACTACACCCTCTGATTTAACAATATACATGTCAGCCAACTAGAGGATAGTAAGGGTTGGTCGAAGGTTGGACAGTTGGAGTTTTTCCATAGTCTCCTTTGTCATCACATTAATTGCATCCCCTAGGTCAATCAAAGTGTTGGGAATGGGGATATTGTTAATATGGACACTAACAATCAGACTACTTGGGTCTACATAATTGGTAATGAATATTTTTCTTGACATTAATTCTACTAGCTTCCTTATCACATGGACAGTTGGGGGGTATTTTTTCTTCCTACCTGGCCTCCTTAAACATAATTATCACACTATTTTGGCATATTTTGGGACATCCTTGATTGCTTGAAACAATGGAATTTTAACACATATGTTTCTTATTTCCCCCAAGAGATCAAATTATGGTTGTATCGTGGGTTTATCTATGGTTAGTCTTTATGGGTAAGGAAGAGTTGAAACAAGTTCAAAAGGTCAATGTTGATCAGTAGTCTCTGAGGTGGATGGTTGTAAGGCTAGGGAATATTCTTGTATTACCATTTCATGATCCTCTTCCTCATCATCATGTTCTTGAATGGCAGGTGAGGCTTGGATATTAACTACTTTCCCTGATTGTAATTGTATATCATCACAATTCATAGAAGAAACAAAATAATTTAGGAAAGGAGGTAGCTCAACGTTGTAGGTGGGTTGAGTTACTTTATTATTCAGATTAGGCACAAACTGGGAAGGAATTTGTGGTGGAATTTGAGGCAGTTGACTAGATGGTAATTGCAATTATTGCTAATGGTGGGTCAAAGGATGTGGCTGAAATGTAGATTGTTGAGGTGAATTTCAAAAATACGTGTGCCCTCTCCAACCTTGTTGCCAAGGTTGGTTATGAGCTTGAGGGGGGAACTGCTACTAGGGCATGAGTGCATACTAATTATGCGATGGATATTGGTATGGAACAAAGTATTGAGGGTATTGAGATGATTCTTGTGCCATGCCCAATAATCGTGGTGGCCATGGCGGTTTTTGGGCTACAAAACATATTTTATCAGCTTCTTCATTAGCCCCTTGGTATATTTCCTTAAGATCAGGTAAGGAGGGATAATTCTTTGTAGCATGGTTTTGTTCACAAATAACAAATACTTCTACACTATCCATAGGACATTCTCGCAAGTGATGCTTCTTCCAACATTTAGAGTAGAATATGGATAATTCTAAATCTAACTCCTCTTTCTTTTTCTTAGCTAGAAGGATATCTAACTGGGAGCTAAGTGAGCTAAGAATGTCAATTATAAAATTTTCCAACAAATTTCCTATCTTATATTTGGTAACTTCCCCTCCACTAGATGGTTTGGTGACCTTTGAATAAAGCCTCTAGGGCCTCTCCCGGATTTGGTAGTGCCTCATGAATAAAGCCTGCATAGTTCAAATATATCATTATATGTCAAATGGGAGATGTATCTAACCCCCATAACATTTAATATGTCTATGAAATCATCTTGAAATCCTCGAAGGAGAATAATGTGCAGAGTTTTAGATTATGGTGCATTATGTTTGGTCCTTTGCAAGTTATACTAAAATCTCTCAACATAGTTCTCTAGGATTTCTTCATCCCTTTGTTTCATTTTGAAAGTTTCCTCCCTGATATACCTCACCTTACAATAATCCCGACACTTCTTTAAGAATTTTTGTCTCATTTCATCCAAAGTTTTAATAGAGTTCCCCTCAAGCCTCGTGAACTAGAGGAGTGCTACTTCCTTTAGAATGGTTGGGAACAGTTTCAACTTTTGGACATCGTAGGAGTAATCATAACTCCAACAAAGGACATTGAACTCAAAGAGGAAAGTGTCTGGATCCTCATTGGGCAAGCCATGGAAACTGGGTAAAGCAGAAGGTGGAATATAACTTGGCCATCATATTCCTGAATAGGAAACTCGAATGTAATTAGTTCTTTCTATTTCAATGCTTCTACTTCTTCCCCCATACCAAGGAACTTAGTTGTCCATAATGCTAAGGATTCATTTGATTCAATAGAGTGATTAGTCTCTTTAACAAGATTCTCAAGGTAGCCTTGAATTATAGGGTTAAGAGACTCACTAGTTGGGATGTTAGATGAAATTTGCTCAATTGGAGTTTTAGGATGGGTTCCAAAGACACCTTGAGGGTTGCCTCATCCTTCTGGTTTTCCTACTGGGGTGTTAGTGTTGCGAGTGGCTCCTACTGCAACACAAATATGAGTATTTTTAGTTCCTCTATTCATGCATCCTAAAATGACCTAAATACATAAAACATGGATGGTGATTGGTAAATGATCATTTAACAATCCCCTAGGATACTTCCACCCTAGTGTTCTTATCCCTATGACCAATATAAAATAGGTATCCTATATCTTTTAGTGCCTCCCCAGAAACAACGCCAAAAGTGACAATGTTCTTATATGTAGTTAATTAAACCAAGAGCACTTATTCATTTAATCTATCGACCAAAAATTCGTTTATACTTGAGATACACTATGTACTATTTGTGCAGCACATAAACAATTGTATTGACTATATTGAAGGACTAGTTATAGTGTAAATTAACTCAATAATTATTTGATACTAAAAATACATACGAAAACAATGGAAATTATAACAAGTTACTATTATATCATTGAAATATCAAATGCATCAACATAAAAAGATAAAAACATGAATACCTTAATCCTAAACATAGTCTATGGCTATTCTTAGAATTAATACATAAACATGCTTATATATATGATTCTATACTCTGTAATTGAGTTCAAGAAGATAATTAAATACTATAACTCTCATACAATTCTATTAAACTCAATATCATGCTTTGGAATTTGTAGATTAAATAATCACTTTATACATAAACAAACTTTCAGAAACTAATTGACAATGACTAAAATTTATGCTAGGAATAAACAAACAAAACCAGCAGCAAGGTACCTCTAGAGTGGGCCCTTTCCCCTTAGTGCATGCTTCCTCAATAAACTAAAACAGAGATGTCACAGCGCTGCCAAATTTCTGACATAAACCCACTTTCCATTGCTTGCTAAAACATAGTTTTTACTATCACAACGCTTAGTGACTCATAGAATACATCCATCACCCTCTCAAACTCGTGTCCATTCTTAGAAAAATAAAAACAAACACGTATGACAATCAATTTAGCAGTTTTTACATCTATAACCATTCTAACAATTTAGCAGTTTTTACATCTATAACCATTCTAACAGTTTTTACATCTATGCCCATATGCCTCATGTGAAACTGAGTGCACAATGATGCCAAGCAAATGAATGGGAACTAAGATCTATTCAAGCCCATGCCCAAAATATTAGGAAAGTAAGTATATGGTTATAGGTTGGTTTAGATATGCTCTAGGAATTAATTAAGCATTCATTTTTTGCATTACTTCCTCTAATTCGATTCTTGGGTCGTTGCATGATGCCATTCGGACCATAGAGAAGCTGGAAACCTTTTTATTCCATCTTTAAAAGAAAACCTACGGTCATCCACATCTTAGCACAAAATAATAAATTCAAACCATGACAAAGTGTTAGCAACATATTAAGTAAAACCTACGATCATGAATATAGATAAGAAAAATAACTATAAACAATTCAATCATATCTAATGAGCCAATTAATGTTAAGTAACCATTTTATAGCCCTAGACAAAGAAGGGTTTTGGAGAGTTTAAAGTAGATAAAAGAAGGGTTAGGGAAGGTTTAAGATATACCATATGAGAGACTAGTGAAGAATATATATTAAATTTTATATGCCAACAATTTATGTATAATATAAATTATGAAATATGCATTTGTTTATTGTGTGTGTAATAATCTGAATTTCCCATTATAACATTTAATTTTCAACTCATAATTCTAGATTAATCCAGTTTACATGGCAATGTGATGTGGTATACACGGTTTTGATGTGGTAATTTTCTTAAGACACCATTTTTTAACCAAAGTTCCTTCAATATTATTGCTTGATGAAAATCGTTTGAAGATTCAAACTCGTCATCACACAAGAACTTACAAAAAATATTGATTATCCTTGATGAAAATCGTTTGAAGATTCAAACTCATCATCACACAAGAAATTACAAAAAATATTGATTATCCACCCGTGGATTCAATTTATGAATCCCTCCATTGGATAAAATTGTTATACTCCATCCATTAAAACATGATAACAACATTCATAGAGAAAAAGCAAAGGAGCTATTTTCTATTTTGCAATAAAAGAGCTATTCTAAAACCATGAGGTTCAAGGCTTTCTTGTCTAACTTTAACTTCACTAGATACAAATACATTCTTTCATTGTGTTCTTCTCTTTTTCACTCTATTGTATTATTACAGAGACATCCATAAGACATGAATAAATGCATAAATGCATTTGCTAAAAAATATCCACAACTATGGCATGCAAATACATACGCACAATTCATCTTAGATGCTTATGTTGCAACAACATATTGTAGCTCATATGTCATCACAAAGATGGATTGTAGCATGAAAAAATCATTCAAGAAAATTCGAGACAAATGTCTTTGTAGCAATGATGGAAAGATGGAAACTATATGTAGACTTGGGAATACACTTTTTTATGTGCAACAAATGTCTAGTCGATGAGTTGTTCACATTGTCCTCTCACTACCACTACATTCTGGTTCTAGGAAAATTGTTTTCATTAACATAGCCCCATTTTACAGTCGAACATTTGTTCTAAAGAAACCCATATTGCTAAAACTAAAACCTTGTGATTCTTAAGAGATCATGTGCACTTCTAATGTTGACAAGTACATTGCAAGAGCATCTAGATTTGAAGATATCTACCTGGTAGAATACGTTGCTTGCTACTCATGCACAAATGCAAATGCAAAGAAAAGAAATATATGGTCTATTTGGTACAATGAACACAAGGACCCAAAGAATTTAAAATGAAAATAAAAATGATGTTATACATCCCATATAGAGAAACTGAGAATGTCCTGAAAGCAAATTGTCAAATGTGGTTTGAATAATATCTATCATAAAAAATCCCATGGGGTGTAGGGAAGTCAGTGATGGATTTTATTGTTAAAACATCTTGTTATGTGAAGTCACCGGTTCGAAACATCGGCTTACCTTGTGTGTCACATATGGGGCATCGTGGGCACACTTGGAGGTTATAGTGGTAGCAGTTGGATAACATGACCCCATGTCACGCGAGTATGTGCCCAACTAGTTGTTGATTCTTTTAGTCACAAAAAAAAATGTATATATATCTATCATAAAAATAACTAATAGATCCTATTGAATGCAAGTTTTTTTCTCAAACAATAACCACATGCGGCAACATTGACCTATCATCTACAACAATTGCATCTAGATCAAAACAAATATTTGACATTAAATCCTCTTTGGATGAAGATGCACACACCGCTTCCACTGAGAAATATGATATACAAAAGGATCTAATACACAAGATGATGTATAACCTAAGTTTAGCTTAGTTTACTAGTATCTCTAACATAATTAAACAACCATTAATTTTGAATACAGATAAATTTTACAAAATTATAAAAAAACTCAACAAGTAGCAACAATCAATACCAAAAGAAATCATAGTGAGAATTAAAAACAAGCCATACATGTTGCTTCATTTATTCCTTATTAGAGGTGTAGGAATAGGGAAGAAATTTATAGTGAAAGCAATTTATCACTTTTACAACAAACAACTTCATAGAAACTCTCTAAAAAATATATTTTGCACTCACTAACAAAGATGCATATAATGCAAATAGCATTACATCACATTCAACATTTCACTTACCATTGACAGGAACAAACATGATACCATTAAGCTCGATAAAATTAGATATGTTGAGCAAAGAATATGAATAGATTTGTTTGTTTCTTATTAATGACACATCATTGATAGGTTCTCAAATGCTAAATACATTGACAAAAGGATTAGAGAAATTTTATACACACCAACAATGCCTTTTGGAAATATTTACATAATATTTTGTGGAAACCTTTATGAAGCACAACCTATGCATGACTCTTGGATCTTTGAACAACCAACTTTCCACCATGAAAAAATGTCTTGCATCTTGATCTAGAGAGACAATGCCAAATGTTTTGAGCTAAAACATGGCATGACACAAGAGAACAAAGTTTTCATATATACCCTCAGTAGAATTAGAAATTGTTCTCAAACAAAATAGGATATAAACTCCTTGGACAAACATAGTTGTAGGTTCCCACCAAATTACCCAACACTTTCATACCTTTCCATAGGAACAAATACATTCAAGAACATAATGAAAAAATGTTAGCATGTGTGCAATCAACAACATATGCATTATTGTTCTCATATTTTTGTGGTGTGTGTTTTCAGAGTTAAAATAATCCAGAATGATCCACGATGGTATTCATTTTGTAAATTGGCATTTCGAATTTGTAACAAGATTCACCATTATGAAAACTAGTCTTGATTATGAATCCTATTACAGGTTCGAAACACCGATTTACAAAATGACTTCTATTATGGATACTCTGGAAGATTTGAACTCTGAAAACATATACATTAAAATCATATGATAACATAACAAGTCTCAATGAGGATTTTAAAATATAAAAATGGAATTGTCTTCTACACTTGTCCTCCAACAAAATATACTTGTCAAGTTAATTGGAAGAAACTGCACAATGATTCCTAATGATGAATCATGTTATGAATTCGAAACTTCGATTTAAAAATTGATTACTACTATGGAAACTCTTGAAGATTTGAACTTTAAAAACATACACATTAAAAACATATGATAACAAAACAAGTCTCAATGAAACAATTAGATTTGAAAATATAAAATTGGAATTTCCTTCTGCACTTGTCCTCAAACAAAATATGCTTGTCGAGTTAACTTGAGGAAACTATGCAATCGAATATGGCTTGTTGAATGGTGAAAAAGTATTTTAAACACTACACAGAGGGAAAATTTGACATCATTTGGATTGATTTCATAGACCCAACAATCACAACAAACAATGGGTGATTTGTTCACAATTGACATTTCCCATAATTGGACACCTATCACCAAAGTCTCTATGTAAATGGCTTCTAAGAATAAAAAATCTTTCATTTGAAAACAATTTTGTATTCCATTATCATTTGGTTGAAAAACAGATAGATCACAAGGTTTGAAAATGGATGGTTTGGCATTTGACTCTTATAGAGTTAGAAAACACAGATTTGTCTACACAACGCTTTCGCATGTCTAAGACATGTAATTGGTATATATTATAAGAAAATTGAAAAGAAAAATTTTTACTATGTCAGAGAAAATTGTGACTTAAATAAAACGACTTCAAACAAATGTGTGTTGGCAACTTGAATATGGTTTGTGGTCAATACCAAAATAAAAATAAAAATAAAAAATTGCTCATATGCTTATTGAACACATGAGGCTTCAATTGCACATTGAAAATGTTGTTGTTGATTATGAGCTAATGGAAACTAACATCTTGTGTTTCCATGAAACACATATGAATTGTATTTCAAAAGAGTGTATCCTTGCCAACAAGTACCAATATCTATCAAAATTATGCCTGCATGGCATTCTAGCATGCTATCAAAAGAACATAATGCTCGATAAATCTAAGAATTATACCACATATCATATTGAATCAATTGTCACTTGATTTAGTAGTGCTAATATTATTGTTAGGTTAGTAAATGTTTATAGTTGCCACATGCACGCCACTTGAAGCTCCTTTATACTTTGAGAACATTGTACAAAAATGCAACCAAATAAACACATTATAATCACTCGTGATTTGGAATTTGACATGTTGCAAAAAAACTCTTTTGTGCAAATTCATAACCTTGTGTTGCATTCAAGTTTAAAGTAATAATTAATTCTAGTTCATTGATAGATCGATTTTGAAAGTTTAAAGTAATAATTAATTCTAGTTCATTGATAGATCGATTTTGAACAACTCTGCCAAAAGGTAATAGTGTTTTTAGGATCTTAAATCCTTACTAGACTATCCATCATGTTATTTTCATTTTCAATTCCTTTAAAAACGTTTTTAGATGTTTCTCCAACCTATCGCCCCCCTACCATTATTTCCTATAATATCTATAAGCAACTCATAGGTTTATACTACACACTAACAATATCGCATTATACTACTACTTGCGCAAATTGCCCCGGTGCCTTTTATTGCACAATAGCAATAAATAGATTCTTTGCACTTGTGTACTACTGTCCATATTTACAAAAGAGATGGTTTGCACTAATCACGAAAATCAACAAATAGAATTAACAATCAAGTAACCGAATCACAACTTTTTCATGATATCCTTTTTCAACCTTATGTTAATTTTGTTAATTTTATTTTGTTTTGCAATATTATCAATAGAATTGTGTGCTTCTTCCACTGATCAACTATAATTTATAGTTTAAATTAATTCTTTGTAGCTACAATATTGGCATCTCATGATTCCTTGTCCCTTGCAAGTTGATCCTTTGACTACTGTCATTTTCTAGATACTATATACACCTTTGTGCTCTTGTAGTTTCCTTTATGCTACTTTTATACTACTATCTAAATTTACTATACAAATTCTTTGCATTGATCTTGAAAACCAACAAACATAAGTGTCAATTAGGTAAAAGAATCATGATTATATCATTTGATCATTTTTTACCCTTTTTGTTAAAATATTTTACATATGTTTATTTTTGCAACAATATCAATAGAATTATGTGCTCCTTCCACTGATCAACTATTATTTCTAGTTCTCATTTAACATATGTTAATTATGTATAATATGTCTTTTGCAACTCCTACAAAATATCTTTATTATATTCCTCTGTCCTTCACAACTACAATATCAACATCTCATAGATTCGTGTCCATTGTATGTCTTCATGATGGTGTGCCATCAAATTACACAAGATGCCAACATTGTTTCAGAGAAAAAAAATTGGGAAGAAAAGTGAATTCGTTTATCACATCAATTATTCTTTATTTGATTTTTTCCCTTTTATTTATGCTTTGTGCTTCACATTATTTATGCCACTCAAACCACATATCTAATTTTTTAAAATAAATCAAATTGATTTAATGTTTATGCTACGTTGATTAAATATGTATCTATTGTTTTACTCTTGCTAAATTTTTCTATGTTTCTTATTATAATAATTTGAAACATGTATTCTATAGATAATTATGCCACTCAAACCACATATCTAATTTTTTAAAATAAATCAAATTGATTTAATGTTTATGCTACGTTGATTAAATATGTATCTATTGTTTTACTCTTGCTAAATTTTTCTATGTTTCTTATTATAATAATTTGAAACATGTATTCTATAGATAATTGCAAGCTTGTAAATGTCACTGGAGAACAAAGTTTCTCATTTTCATCATATGTTTGCCATTTTTGCATAACTTATTTGACAGATAAAAATATTTTATTATAGATAATTGCAAGCTTGTAAATGTCACTGGAGAACAAAGTTTCTCATTTTCATCATATGTTTGCCATTTTTGCATAATTTATTATAATTTATTTGACAGATAAAAATATTTTATTAAACATAAAATTTAGTTTACTCTTCTTTTTCTTTAAAATAATCAAATGTTTTCATTCTTTAATTTTTTTAAATCATGAAACACATAGTCTACATTTGTTTTGCAAACAATTAGAATGATCACTGATGAATTGATCACAAACCCACTTTTTCCATACATCTAGAATATGTTTATTTCTATTTTGTTTTTTAACCAAAACAAAATGCTTTTACATCTAATCATTAAATACTTTTCATGTTGATTGTTTTTATTTCTCTTACAGCCCATGAATCTTTGTTGCAAATTTTGATCACAAATTAAATTAAAAGATTAATAATTTAAAAAAAATGTTTCAACTTGGCATGCATAGAAACACCTTTCAAAATTGTCAAACTTTGCACGTGATAGGCTAGGAAATCTATTTGAGGGTGATGCATTGGTTTTGTATGACCCTAGTTGTAGCAAAAATATAAACTCTTTAACCAAAATAGAACTTGTCCATGTCGATCTTGTTGATAGACATGGATAAGTAACCATAACAATAAATATAAGCAACAATCTAATATCACAGTTTTTCCCTTTCTTCACATAGCATTAGGAACTTTAGCATTTGCCACAATGACCTCGCTTATGTGAGGCGATGTTAGATATTGTTTTCTTCTCAACATGAATGCTACAATGGAACCAATCACAATATCGATATCATAGTATATACCACACACACTCCAATGATATGATAATCACATAAGACATTTCACAATACACAAATTCCAATCATCTTTCTCAAAAACTGCAGAAAGTGCACTCTCAAATTTTCACAAGTTTCATATTATATAGTCAAATGCAACTAAAAAGACTATGAAGAAAACATATATAAGTACAGCAAAGACACAAAAACCCCTGGAAGTTCTGTAAGATCACAATATACACCTCACATACCCCAATGCAAGGACAATAATATAAGATAACTCACAATACATAAATCTTGTTCAACTTTCTCAAAAATCATAGTCAAAGCATTCTCAAATATCTTAAAAATTCTCATGATATAGTAAATTGCTATATACATATGCCACATCGATAATAATCATCGGCACATTGTATTACTCACCTCATTACAACCGAAAGACTCGAAACAACCAAAGAAACTCCATTCTAAGTTATTATGTTACTATCCAACTGGAAAGCTTGGTAATTTCATAAATAACCCTATCTTGGCTTCTCTTGGTTCACAATTTTCATTATTTCTCCATATATATTTATTGGAAAAATTGTGCTTGTTGAGTTGAAAATTCAATAACCAATAAAATTTTAAAGAATTGAGTCAACCATAATCATTGAGTTGAACATATAAAAGTTAAAGATGATTATGTATTATGTTTCTATTTGACAATATTTAACCATACATACTCCTCATCTTATTTAAGATCTTGGTGAGATCAATATAGAATATTGTATGATATGTTATCATATATTTATTATATTTCCATTATTATTATATATCAATAATAATGTGTGCTTCCATTATATATTAATAATGTGTCGTTGTTATTATATTATATTATAATAATATTATATCATATAGTTATTAATTTGTGATATTATATAATAATAATAATAATAATAATCTATTTTTAAGGTCACGGCCAAGCTAGCACACCAAATTGGTGTATGAGACCCCCTTGTTTGTGGGACAAGGGACCCCCCTCCGCCCAACGATTTGACTGGTAAAGTCTACGAAAGTATACATACCCTACCCCCCTCTGGATTTGAACCTGTGACCTCTTAGGAGGAAACACATGTTCTTAACCATTAGACCCACTCATATTATTTGAGCATCTATTAAAGAAGATGGTGGAGAGAGAAAATGGTGGTGGCGAAAGATATGGAAGGTTCCATCTCCTTTGAAAGAAAAGTTGTTGATGTGGCTAATCTTGAGCAGAAAGGTGTTAACCTGGGATTTCTTGCAGAAATGAGGTAAGGGAGCCATCGTGATATGCCCTCTATGTCGTGAAAGCGATGAATCTAACGACGATCATGTGTTCCAAATTTGTCCATACACATTCAAAGTCAAGAAAGATCTCGAAGAAAGAGGAGGGTTTAAATATCTTTGGAATGGAAGCACGGTGGAGGGAAGTTTTTGGAAATGATTTAGAGATACGACGTTAAAATGATGGCGAGATCTCCCATTTATTGATTCTTGGGGGATATGGCTTGCAAGGAACTCTTTGATATTCGAGGATAAACTACTTCCCCTTTTTCGAAGGGTGGCTCGGGTCTGGGATTTGATCAAGGATTTCAGTCAAAAAGAAAGATTGAAAAAACAACGAATTACGAATTATGAAAGATGTAATTATAGACAAGAACTAAGCATGGGCCTTCTTCTATGGTGCAAGAAAATGGGAAGATGCATTGGTAGGGTTGGGATTCACGCTCTATGTCTCATGCATTCATGTCTTTAAGTTCCGAGAAAATTTTGGTCGAGGCACCAATAATCTAGGAGAGATGAACTCCTTGTTCTATTTGTTGAAATTTGTGCATAGTTTACATATTCGGTCATTGCAAGTTCTAGTAGATTCTCTACTCATTGTCAAGTGGATGTTTGATGGGGTTCAAGTGGTAAACAATGGTCTAATTAATTTGTAGAGAATTTAAAAATGTTGGCTTCTCTATTTCACTAGATTACTTTTGCTCACATTTACAAGGAACAAAACCAAGAGGCGAATATGCAATCAAAAGAAGGATTCCAACTTGAAGAGAAAGTTTACGAATTGAAGGAATTCCATGGAGACTATATGCTAAATTGTTGGTCCAATACTCTAAATATTGTTTAGCTAAATGATTGAAGCAATGGAAGTGTAACGCTTGTAAGAATATATATTCCAAGAGATGAATCAAGCTTTTTTAGTAACCTTTGGAGAAATATGTAACAATCCATCTTGCACTGATAGAATCTAGAGTCATAATGGCTGAAAACAATGCAGAAAATGACTCTCTATCAACGAGGTGTAGAGTCTTCTTTTTGGGTGGTCTTTACCTCGAATAAAGATATGATTTTTTCTATAAAAAAAAATTGTTATATAATATTTAATCAGTAGTTATAAAGTTGTAATAGTCTTACTAATTTAGTATAATATAAGTTTACTATAAATACTTAATTCATATTAATGGGTAGTATGAGTTGACATTTTCATGTTTAATTCATATTACAAATATCCTCTAATACATCTACACATTCACATTGTATTATATTTTAATAAGTATATCCTATAATACATTACCAACATTCACATTTGTATTATAATATAACAAGATATAACAAGTATTAGCATTTTCTTCTATATGCATTAATATTATTATTTTATTATAGTTATTAATTTATATTATATTATGACTATATTATATATTTAATGATGATGATGATGATGATGATGATTAACGTCCACTAAGATCGAATTGGTCTATCATACCTTAAGAGGGTAAAAGATTACTTGTGATTCTTTAGAATTTTGTTTCTGTGCTCGAAAAGCATTAAGAGAAGCTTTCCAAGATCACCATACTTTTGTTGAGTTAAGAGGTTAGGAAGGTTGGTAGTGTGACAAATATTTTGAAAATGAGATCTAATTTGGGTATAGGTTGGACAATCTAAGAGAAGGTGTTTTTGATCTTCAATCTTCTTAGTGTCACAAAGGTGACACACTCTTTCATCCCATAGCGTTTTAGGAATTGACCAACGCCTAGCTTCATTATGGAGCTCGTGAGAATTTGTTCTTATCTTAGCAATGCTTATTTTTTTCTTTACACTTGTCAAAACAGATAGATAGTTTTGATCTTCTAGATTAGGGTTGATTACATTCTTATAATACCTTAATTTTATTTTTTCCTCTAACTCTTTATCACCCCACATTTTCTCCTTAAATTTTGATTTGATGATATTTTTAGTAGTATTTTTATTCTACAAAATGGTGTCTTCCATGATTCCCCAATAGTTTATCCAAGACCGGACATATTTATGCCATCCTTGCTTGAGTCGATGGTGGTTAAAACTCGATTTTGAAGCAATTTTAGGAAGCCTCTTGTCTTCCATGTTGTTTAACTTTTTTCTTATACATTAGGTATCTAGTCATAGTCATGCTCTCAATGGGGGAGAGGCTTCTTTCTAAGAGGAGGATGGGATAGAGTGTATTTCCTTTAATTTTGATATTATAGGTTATAAAATTATTTTGTATTTGCTCTATCTTTCTCCGGGATTCACGAGAGATACTACAGCCCCAGACTTCACATCCATAAAGAATAACAAGTGTAACAAGAGTCTCAAAGAGGAGTTTCTTCTTATCCCAAATCCAAAGGTTGGTTGATTTACAATTGTTTTCAAGCCCATAATAAGCTTTCCATCGTCCAATAATCCTTTTCTCAATGCCATAATTCAAGTTGATCTTGTGGTGAATATCAATTCCAATATATTTGTATGAAGTCACTTCCTCCAAGTTGTTGTTATCATATACGAAGGTATCATAAGTGATATTATTGGATTTAACAATCATGACCTTAGTCTTATTAGTATTAACAATCATACCCATATTGGAGCAAAAATCCTTGAGGATGATTAGTTGGCTTTCAATATCATGGGGACTCCTTGCCATAAGAACAATACCATCGGCATGAAGAAGAAGATTGATGACTATACCAGTGAGAGTAGGGCTGACACAACCTTCTTTTTCCAAACAATCGTCATAGTAGTATTCTAATGTTGTGACATTCACATTCATTCATAGTAATATTATATTAATAATTATAGTTATTAATTCATATTATATAAATACTATATTATAAATTCTATATTATTATATTATATATTATATAATATATTATTATAATATGATTATATTATAAATATTGTTATATATTATTATATTATGACTATATTATAAATATTATTATATATTATTATCATATATTAATAATATATTGTTTATTTTATTTAAATATTATATATTAATAGTAATTATTTATTCTATTATATTTATTATCATTTACTGTATATGCAGAAGAATCTAAACTTATCATTATTATTTTTAAATCTAACATGGTAATTTTAGATTAGCCTAGTTTATATGCCAATGTGATGTGGCGTACACGATATTGATGTGGCACACATAGATTATTATATTAGAATTTCTTCAGGAGGCCCATTTTTTAAGCAAATTTGCTCCAATACAGTAAATTTTTTCTCAAAATAAAAATACATAAATGCCTTGAAAAGAAAATTTCATGCAGTTTCACAAAACCAAGGTTAAAAAATAACATTTTACCATGGATTTCCAAATTTCAAAGCCCAAACACTGCCATTTTTTCCAAATTGTAGGTGAAAACTTCTCAAATTCCTTGAATATTGGCATCAAAGAAATAAAAAATGGACCCAAATTGAAAATGTTCTGATATGCATTAGTGCTTAGGCATGCATTAGTGCTTAGGCATTAGAGAAGCATTGAATTTTGGAGTAGCGAGGGGGTGGCGAGATGACATTCACATCCTATGCATGTCTAAATGCGGCTAGTACTAGTACCGTGCTTTGGACGCTAATGTGTTTTTCCTTTGCACTCTACAAAGAACATAACATTAAATAAAATTACAAATTGAACATTCATGCATTTAATGTGATTACATCAGTTTTAAATGTAAACATTAATTATACACGTTGTATGAAGTGAAGTCGATAGTAAAACCCCAAATCCATTCTCCAATAATGTCTATATATATTCTTATTAGGTTTAATATTACAAATTGTAAAAACAAATATGGTCAACAATGAAACTAATAACATTCAATGTCAAATCAAATATTATATATTGTGTTGTTGTAGGAATAATAATGACTTATAATACATAGAATTCACACAAATTAATGTTAAGTCAAATACATATGTATGTTGTGAGAAATTAATATTTTGTGATAATGTCTATATATATTTTTATTAGGTTTAATATTACAAATTGTAAAAACAAATATGGTCAACAATGAAACTAATAACATTCAATGTCAAATTGAATATTATATATTGTGTTGTTGTAGGAATAATAATGACTTATAATACATAGAATTCACACAAATTAATGTTAAGTCAAATACATATGTATGTTGTGAGAAATTAATATTTTGTGATAGATTGCAAACATGGCTTCCATATTCCTAGAATGGTAGGAGGCTTTCTCATGAAATTATATCATAAATAAATTAATGTTTATTTTTTTGGGCCTTCAATCCCATATCAGAGAGGGGGCACAAAATCATTCCATTTTGATTGTTTGTCATTTTAGAACCTAGTGGTGAGTTTCCCTCAATCCCATACCAGAGAGGGGCACAACAATATTCCATTATGATTGTTTGTCATTTTAGAACCTAGTGGTGAGTTTGGTTGTGTACTATTGTTAATTATGTGAGTTATTTATGCTTTATTGGTAACTCCAACTTTTGTTGTTTCTTTTCAACATCTTTTTCAAGTTAGGTTTTACATTATTTTTTGGGGTTTTGATTATAGTTTAACCATAATTACAACATTTTTTTAATAGTGGAACTATATTTTTAAATATTTTGTTCATATTATGTAAATTATAAGAAATAAGATATGTGTGGTGGTTTTAGGCAATGTGTTTGGCCCCAAATACCTACAAGCTTTGTACTTCAGCTAAGGCTTGGGTTTCCCCCCTTAACCATATCAAGGCCTTCAGACCCATATGTAATGATATAGCTTTGTACTTCAGCTAAGGCTTGGGTTTCCCCCCTTAACCATATCAAGGCCTTCAGACCCATATGTAATGATAAAAACACTGTGAGGGAACTAACATCTTTCTCAAAGGCCAAGGATACCCTCCAGAGGTAATGTGTGGTGCTTCGAGGTATTTTTCATGGCTATGGATGCCTCAAAGTTTTCTTTAGGACCTAAGACATGATATTTTTCCCTAGATCCTTTCTAGGGCCCTAGGACACATACCTATTGCTCAAAACCACCTAGTGGCACCTACATCACAATCATAGGCCAATGATATCCTCAAGAGGCCACGTGTGGTTGTTCAATGCATCATTCTTGGTCTTAGATGGCTAGAGCTTTCTTTAGGACCTAATGTTCATGTTTCTTCCCCTAGCAATGTCCAATGCCCTAAGACCCATACACAATGATAAAAAAATGATAAAGGATGCCCTTGATAGGCCAACTGTGGTGGTTCAGAGTGTCATTCTTTACCCCATAACCTTATAAGCTTCCTTTAGGGCCTAACTCTTGGGTTTCTTCCCCTGACCATATCCAGGTTCCATAGACTCATACTCAATGTTCGAAAAATCTAGAGGTACCTCAAATATTTCTTCCTGACTTAAGGCATGGACTTCTTCTCTAGATAGTTTCCAGGGTCCTAGAATATATACCTACTACTCAAAACCATCTAGTGTCACCGACATCCCCAATCATATGCCAATTATACCCTTAGGAGGTCATGTGTGGTTTTTTGAGGCATCTGTATTTTCCCTAGATGGCTAGGATATTCCTTTAGGGCCTAATGTTCATGTTTCCTCCCCTGGCCATGTCCAAGGTCCTAAGACCATAGTCCTCATAAATTCTAACAGTACTTGTATACCTAGTTAGAGCTAAAGGATTCCCTCGATATGTCAGTTTTGGTGGTTCAAAGTTTCATTCTTGGCCCCATGATCCTATGACTATATTATGATATATTATTATATTATAAATATTGTTATATATTATTATATTATGACTATATTATAAATATTATTATATATTATTATCATATATTAATAATAGATTGTTTATTTATTTAAATATTATACATTAATAGTAATTATTTATTGTATTATATTTATTATCATTTATTGTCTATGCACCAGAATCTAAACTTACCATTATTATTTTTAAATCTAACATGGTAATTTTAGATTAGCCTAGTTTATATGCCAATGTGATGTGTCGTACATGACATTGATGTGGCACACACAGATTATTATGTTAGAATTTCCTCAGGAGGCCCATTTTTGGAGCAAATTTGCTCCAATACAGTCATTTTTTTCCCAAAATAAAAATACATGAATGCTTTGAAAAGAAAACTCAAAACAGTTTCACAAAACCAAGGTTAAAAACTAACATTTTACCATGGATTTCCAAATTTCAAAGCCCAAATACTAACATTTTTTCCAAATTGTAGGTGAAAACTTCTTAAATTCCTTGAATATTGACATCAAAGAAATAAAAAATGGACCCAAATTGAAAATGTTTTGATATGCATTAGTGCTTAGGCATTAGAGAGGCATTGAATTTTGGAGTAGCGAGGGGGTGGCGAGATGACATTCGCATCCTATGCATGTCTAAGTGCGGCTAGTACTAGTACCGTGCGTTGGACACTAATGTGTTTTTCCTTTGCACTCTCCAAAAAAACATAACATTAAATAAAATTACAAATAGAACATTCATGCATTTAATGTGATTACATCAGTTTTAAATGTAAACATTAATTATACATGTTGTATGAAGTGAAGTCGACATTAAGACCCCAAATCCATTCTCCAATAACGTCTATATATATTCTTACTAGGTTTAATATTACAAATTGTAAAAAAACATATGGTCAACGATGAAACTAATAACATTCAATGTCAAATTGAATATTATATATTGCATTGTTGTAGGAATAATAATGACTTATAATACATAGAATTCACACAAATTAATGTTAAGTCAAATACATATGTATGTTGTGAGAAATTAATATTTTGTGATAGATTGCAAACATGGCTTCCATATTCCTAGAATGGTAGCAGGCTTTCTCATGAAATTATATCATAAATAAATTAATGTCTATTTTTTTGGGCCCTCAATCCCATATCAAAGAGGGGCACAAAATCATTCCATTTTGATTGTTTGTCATTTTAGAACCTAGTGGTGAGTTGCCCTCAATCCCATATCAAAGAGGGGCACAACATCATTCCATTTTGTTTGTTTGTCATTGTAGAACCTAGTGGTGAGTTTGGTTGTGTACTATTGTTAATTATGTGAGTTATTTATGCTTTATTGGTAACTGCAACTTTTGTTGTTTCTTTTCAACATCTTTTTTAAGTTAGGTTTTAAATTATTTTTTTGGGTTTTGATTATAGTTTAACCATAATTATAACATTTTTTAATTGTGGAACTGTATTTTTAAATATTTTGTTCATATTATGTAAATTATAAGAAATAAGATATGTGTGGTGGTTTTAGGAAATGTGTTTGGCCCCAAATACCTACAAGATTTGTACTTCATCTAAGGCTTGGGTTTCCCCCCTTAACCATATCAAGGCCTTCAAACCCATATGTAATGATAAAAACATTGTGAGGGAACTAACATCTTTCTCAAAGGCCAAGGATACCCTCCAGAGGTAATGTGTGGTGCTTCGAGGCATTTTTCATGGCTATGGATGCCTCAAACTTTTCTGTAGGACCTAAGACATGGTCGTTTTCCCTATATCCTTTCTAAGGCTCTAGGACACATACCTATTCCTCAAAACCACCTAGTGGCACCTACATCCCAATCATAGGCCAATGATATCCTCGGGAGGCCATGTGTTTTTTTTCAAGGCATCATTTTTGGCCTTAGATGGCTAGAGATTTCTTTAGGACCTAACGTTCATGTTTCTTCCCCTAGCAATGTCCAATGCCCTAAGACCCATACACAATGATAAAAAAATGATAAAGGATGCCCTTGATAGGTCATTTGTGGTGGTTCAGAGTGTCATTATTTACCCCATAACCTTATAAGCTTCCTTTAGGGCCTAACTCTTGGGTTTTCTCCCCTGACCATATCCAGGTTCCATAGACTCATACTCAATGTTCGAAAAATCTAGAGGTACCTCAAATATTTCTTCATGACCTAAGGCATGGACTTCTTCTCTAGATAGTTTCTGGGGTCCTAGAATACATACCTACTACTCAAAACCATCTAGTGTCACTGACATCCCCAATCATATGCCAATGATACCCTTAGGAGGCCATGTGCGGTTTTTAAGGCATCCTTATTTTCCCTAGATGGCTAGGATATTCCTTTAGGGCCTAATGTTCATGTTTCCTCCCCTGGTCATGTCCAAGGTCCTAAGACCATAGTCCTCATAAATTCTAGTGGTACTTGTATACCTAGTTAGAGGTAAAGGATTCCCTCAATATGTCAGTTGTGGTGGTTCAAAGTGTCATTCTTGGCCCCATGATCCTATAAGATTCCTTCAGGGCCTAACTCTTGGGTTTGTTCCCTTGACCATATTCAAGTTCTAGAGACTTGAATACTCAATGTTCAAAAACTCATAATGTTGACTATCCCCATCGAGAGACCAAGGATACCCTACAGAGGTCCTTTGTGGTGGTTCAACATGTTGTTGATAGCCTTATATGTCTGTAAGATTCCTTTAGGACCTAAGGCCTAGTTTTCCTCTCTTGATCGTGTCCAAGGACCCAAGACCTATACCTAGTGCTCAAATTCTCCTAGTGATGCATGTATCCTCACTTGAAGGCCAAAAATCCCCTCGAGAGGTCATCTATGGTTGTTTTAGGTGTCATTCATGATCCATGAACCCTAGAAACTACCTAAGACCTCGATAGGTCAAGTGTGGTGGTTTGAGGGATCAAGTTTGGCCCTAGATTCCTACAATATTTGTACTTCAAATAAGTCTTTGGTTTCCCCCCTCAACCATATCAAGGCCTTAAGATTGATACCTAATGATTGAAACCTTGTGAGGCAACTAACATATTTCTTAGAGGACAAGGATACCCTCCAGAGGTAACGTGCAGTGCTTCGAGGCATTGTTCATGGTTATGGATTCCTCAAATATTTCTTTAGGATATAATCCATGGCCTTCTTCCCTATATCATTTCCAAGGCCCTAGGACACATACCTACTACTCAAAGCCACCTGGTGGCACCAGAATCTCCAATCATAGGCCAATGATACACTTAGGAGGCCATGTGTGTTTGTTCAAGGCATCCTTCATGGCCCTAGATGGATATAATCTTCATTAAGGTCCTAACTTCCATGTTTCAACCCCTAGCAATCTCTAGGGCCCCGAGGCCCATGCCTAGTGATAAAAAATGCTAATGGTACTTATATACCTAGTTAGAGGTAAATGATTCCATCGATAGGTCATTTGTGGTGTTGAAAGTGTCATTCTTGGCCACATAAGCCTATAATCTTCCTTTAGGGGCTAAATCTTTGGTTTTTTCCCTTGACCATATCAAAGTTCCAAAAACTCATACTCAATGTTCAAAAACTCATAATGTTGACTATGCCCATCAAGAGACCAAGGATACCTTAGAAAGGTCCTTTGTGGTGGGTCAACATGTCTTTGATGGCCCTTGATGCCTAAAATATTTCTTTAGGACCTAAGGCATGGGTTTCCTCTCTCGATCATGTCTAAGGACCCAAGACCCATACATGGTGCTCAAAATGTACTAATGATGACCATATCCCCACTTGAAGGCCAAAGACTCCTAGAGAGGTCATCTATGGTTGTTTGGGGTGTCATTCATGACCATTGATCCCTATAAGCCACCTAAAACATCAATAGGTCAGGTGTGGTGGTTTGAAGCATCATGTTTGGCCCTGGATGCCTACAATATTTGTACTTCATCTAAGGCTTGGTTTTCCCCCCTCACCCATGTCAAGGAACTTGACCTCTATTAGTGTTTTCCATGTCACTTGAGCATATGTTTAGGGCCCAAGGTTATTTCTTCCCTCCCTCAAACAATGTTAAGGGTCTCTGAATGTTGCTTCCCTACCACGACTATGGTTAAGGCCTCCATGGTTAATGGCACCCATATCCAACTACAAGGGCCAAGACCCCCTAGTATCTAGGTTTTATTCATGGCACTTAAGCTCAAGAAGGTTCAAGGAGGATAGATCACATGCTTGTCAGAACTCTAGAAAAGTAATCTTAGTCACAATAGCGCATGCATGTTATAGGAATACGCATGCACTCTAGAACGCATGTGTGCTCTAGAGTGCATGCACATTCTTTTCATTCAATTTTTTGGGTGTAGGATGGACAAATTTAACATACATGTTTGTTTATTTTGTTTCTTCCTATTTAGGTTTGAAATGAAAAAACTTGTGGTTTGGGCTACAAATACATCAAAACCTCAATTCTTCTAAATCGCTCTCAATATCTCTATTTTTCATGGTATTTTTGTATGGGATACACAAATACAACGTCAATGAAACTACACACACATATAGAGTTGACAATGCAAATTCTGAATATATAATCTTCAAAAAATTTAATATTGTTTACTATTTTTAAAATAATTTTGTCTTGACATATGTCAAAACCTTAAAATACATACATCTTTTAATCCTGCTATAATTTTTTTTATCACTTTAACTATTTTTAGAAAAAATTATACGCTTCACTAGTACAAAAGGATATTTACAATCTAAAAAAATTAAAAAATTGTTTGATTATGTTAAGACCCTCATACCCTGCACTAATGCATGGATTTGTAATTTCAAGGATAATGACTTTTATCATTTGAAAATAATACAAAATTAACATTATAAATTTTGAAAAAATAATCGTGCACAAGAACAATGTGTTCTCCACAATTCTACAATTTTTTTAAAGGAAATTCCATCATTTAGATACTCAACACCTACACTAATGGGAACATGTGCATTATATTTTGCATGAAAAATAACATACCACTATTAAAAAACTCAAATTTCACATAGTCATACACAAATTCTAAAAATAAAAATTATGTATTCATAAAGCTAATTCAATTTCCTACATTTCATATTTTTACACCATATTCAAATTCATTGTGAAAGTGCCTCGAATCATCCCTCCAAGCTAACATATTATTGTTTTTTCATGTTTACATTGCCACTAACACATTCAATGAGAGACCATCATTAGCTTGAAATCATTGAATGAGCACCACATGTATGGGTGGTTTACCATTGCAGAGGTCATGGTGCATGTTAAAGTTTGGTAGCTTTGTCCTCCACAATATATCAACACTATCAATCTGACCTATGGCCCAATGTATGATTAATAGTGTGTGTGTGTGTGTGTGTGTGTGGATTTTAAAAAGAGTCAAGGGCCATGGAGACATAAAAAGTAATGCACAAGAAAGGTTAAGGGTGGCATGGAAATGCCAACTGGAGACATGTAGACTCTAGTTGGACACCAATACCATTTAATCACATGACAAGTGGCATTCCATGTTAGCATAAAATTTTATTTTAAGAAAAAAGAGTGGAGATGAGGAAGAGTTTGTTGAGACAATGGTAATGGTGCAAAAGAGGGAGGATGGGGAGGCAATAAGCACCATTGAGAGGAAGAAGCTTGAGGTAGTGAGACCCATTGGAAAATATTTGTAGTAGTTTCCAGAGGTGGATTAGTTGCAGCAAGTGGTAGAACTAGAGATCATAGTAATCATGATGAAAGTGAACCATGTGAAGAAGATGTCAAAGTTCAGAAAATATATGAGGATTTTCTTACAATTGTGAATTGTAGATGTGGGGATTATAAAGAGGAAGGAGGGTGCAAAGTGAAGACAAAAATAGGATGAGTGGTACAAAGTGTGGCTAAGAAGGAAGAAGAAAAGAAAGAAATGACAAAGATATCCAATGGTTGTTGTTTTCGATACTTCAACTCATTTCAACTAGGGGAGTCTGATGTAGGAGCATCCCTAGCACTATATCTATCCTTCATGTTTTCTTAGTTTTGGATCTATTTTAGTATTTTAAAAAAAGTAGTGAAACATCTATTATCTTTAGTGAATTTTCATTAACAATTGGAATATGTGGTATTTTAGTTCAAATTTGAACAACTAGGGTAGTTGTAAGCCCAAAAGCGAAGTAGCACAAGCATAAATATGAAGCTCGTGAATGAGGAAAGACCATTGGCTCTTATTTGATTTGGTTTGTGTAGCATTTATGGTTGTGGATTCCAAAGGCTCTGTGAATTTAATGGAGTATCGAGAGTATTAGACATTAATTCAAAAAATTTATAGGTTTTATGGTTGTTGTGGTATTTGAGATTGTTTTTTATTGAATTGCATCATTGTATGGTTATTTTTGTTAAATGGTTTGTGATTGTGGTGTATTTATTCTTGCCTTAATTGAACTACAAACTATGGTGGTTGTTTCTTTAATATTGGAATTGAATTTGTTTACAAAAATTGTGGAGAAATTGTGATTGCAAGGGGTTGTGACGTCTCTGTAACAAGTGGTATTAGAGATAGTAGAATCTTGAGGGATTGGGACAATTCCAGTGAAAGAAGGGGGTTGATAGAATTGTCACCATGAGAAGAGGGGAGATTTTGTGAGATAACAGTGGCAGTGAAAAAATGAAGGGTATATGAATCCAACAAAAGTGTAATGCTAAGTAGTTATCTAACTAATACTAGATCCGAATTTGTTTACAATAATTGTGGATTTGTTTTTGTTATGAGTGTGTATGATATGGCATGATGTTGTTAACCTTACTACACCATGCACTATATTAGTTGTGAAGCCTTTACATTAATTTAGTGCACCTAATAATAATTAGACTTATGCATATTTGAAAAAAAATGGGAAAATATAGTTAGAGAAAATGTATTCAATCAAGTTCTTGTATTATAGAAAACTAGCTATAATTAATGACATATGATGTATTTTACCAATTTGAAAACAATGATAAGATCATGTGTTTGGGTGGACATGTCAAACACAGAAGTGAGTTTTCAATAGATAGAGTCTTGTGGTTGAGTTGGAAATATTTATTTACCATATCCATGGGATCAAAAGATTTGTTTGTTAACAAAGAATGATGTTAAAAATCATCATATGACATCCTTCCATGAAGAGAGAGGAGGTGTTTCTGAGTTCATCCATGTGAGATCCTTGTGAGCATCATTCTATCTACTACCAGAGAAACCATAGGTGGATAATACATTTTCTATTTCAATCATCTCCTCAGGTGTGATCTTAACAGAAAGAGCACCAATATTTTCTTCCAAGTTCTTCACTTTGGTTGTTCCAGGAATTGGTATAACATCATTTCCCTGATGGTGAATCCAAGCAAGTGAAAGTTGGCCTGGAGAGCATCCCTTCTTGTAAGCGATTTCACATATTTTTTCAAATGTCGTCTTATTCTTTTGAATGTTTTCTGTTGTAAACCTTGGATTTTTCAGTAAAAAAAAAAAAACAAATAAATTATAAAATTATATATTTACAAAAAAATGTATATGTATGTATGTATATCCTTGAATGAACAATTAGATACAGATTTATCAATGCTTTAATAGAAACTTAATGCATTTTTATCATTACATTAATATAAACTTTGGAGAAAAGGCATTAACATAAAATGTTTATTATAAAGATAATTTTTTGGTTTCATAATGAGGGTTTTCAACCACGCTAGGATTTTTAAATCCATTTTAAGTTTAATAAAATTTAATCTTATGGTACAAAGATTGAATTCAAGAACTTTTTTAAATTTTATTTTAAAAAACAAAATTTATGGTACAAAGATTGAATTTGAACCTATTTTTTAATATATATATATATATAATTCAAAGATCAGTGTATAAAAGAATGAACATATAATTAAGTTAGATTAGTAAAATGCCTCATAATATTGAGACCAATTAATTGAACTAACTTTAAATTAACACTTTTTCATATTATTATATTTAGGATTTAATTACATAGAATTAGCTATTTCAATTTCTTATGTATATCAAATTGCATTACCTGAAAGAAATTCTTCTCTGATTAACCCTAGTTCCCAATGTTGTTTGCTCTAAGGCCTTCATGCCTACTCACGATAACAGGGAGAAGCTCCCATCCTCCTCCTAACTTTGATTTTGAAGCAACAACTTTCCATCAGTTGGTATCCTCTCTAGAGAATTTTTTTGCCAAGCCAATCCCATCTCGTTTTCTAAATAATGTTGATTAGCGGCCTGAGGTTCACCTCCCTACCACTACCTCAAGACAAAAAGCTCTCGAATTTTTCAAGAAAGGACTCATTGGTCAGTTCATGGGGGTATGGCCCTCCCTGTGCTCAATGGAATAATGGATACAGTGAAACTCACAAGCCCTCATCATTAGTAAGATCAATCATTTCTTCTGTAGTCGAGGGTTTTATAGTTTTTTATTTGAACCTAATGAAGATAGGGACCTGATCTTTAGAAGTGAACCATACTTCTTTGGCTCTTGTGGTATGCATTTAAATATATGGACTCCAAACTTTAATATGGAAGTAGACATCCCATTTGTTGTCCCCATTTGGGTTAAATTTTCACATTTTCCCCTTCATTATTGTGGGGATGATTCCCTAAAAAGAATTGGTAATGCCCTAGGTAAATGTATTGGCAAATCAGAACCCAAATTTGGGATGTATTCTTGTGCCAAGATAAGTGTTCAAGTTGATCTAGAAAAAGGACTACCTAAATCCATACCATTAACTCTAGACAACTAGACCCATGTCCAACAATTGGATTATGAGTAGTTTCCTTTTAAATGAAATTTTTTCCATGAATATGGCCATTTCATTTCATGAAAGACTATAAAAAGAAACAGCCAAAGAGCTCAATAATAGGAAAATAGTGTGGGGCTTGGAAAACTGTGAAAAAAATGCATCTCCATAAAGGAAACAACTAAAGCTCGATGCATTCTTCCAAACATCATTTAGATTCCACTCTCTCGAATTTCGGATCTGGTTAGGTCAACATTCAAATCCTCAATCCAGTAGTTCTTATCATGAACCTCCATAGGGGCCTCTCTTGACTTCCAATAGTTTTGAAGCTTTAGCTTCAATACCTAAGAATCAAGCAAATGTTACATCAATACATAAGGATATTTTGGAACCAATTATTTCTCCACAAAACTTCCAACCCTTCACTTTCTGATTGAACCAAATCCAAACTATGAATCTAAAGAAGAGTCGAAGAATTTGAATGGGTAAGAAGAGGTTGATAATATGGTTGAAAAATTTATAGTGTAACCCTCCATAATACAAACTCGTAGGAAGGCGCAACAAGCCCTAGAGGAAGGGGAAATTTAGGAAGACATGACTATTAAGAAGCCAAGAAGGAAAATCCAAAACAGTGTCAGCCAATAGGGAAAACCCAATGGGAACAAAATAGTCCACAAAGAACATGATTGGAAGCGTGAGAACTCAAGGGAGAAAAGGGGTAGAAAACCAAGTCCCTTAGGAACTAGTTGGTGGAGGACCTACATCACAATACAAATAATGATAATGATCTCCTGGAACAATAGAGGGATGGGTAGTAAAAACGAGGAAGCTCTAAAATACCTAGTTAAGTTGGAAAATCCAAATGTAATGTTAATCCATGAGAGAAAAATGGATGAAAAATAAGTTTTTCTTGTTGGAAAAAGACAATGGAGGAATAATGATGGAATAGCGACTAGTTCAAGGGGAGAATTTGGGGGAATTTGTACTATGTGGGACCCCTTAAAGGTCAAATTGGTTTCATTCTACACCTCACAAGAGTGGATAATGTCACACTTTTTTCATTTAGAATCTTGTAAGACCTTCACTCTCAAACAAGGAGAAATAGAAATATTGTCAAAGAATTCATTTGGAGGATTGAATGTGAGTAGAACACATTGTATTGGTCAAGGAAGCATATTGATCCCACTTTGAAGAATATATACAACCAAAGAGCAGGAAAATCAAGAGAAAACAAGCGAGATGTTAGAGAACATTCCAACTATAGTGACCAGTGAAGAAAATCAAGTTTTGTTGAAAGAAATCGAAGAAGAAGAGATACATCAAGCATTATGGGGCTCAATCCTAATAAATCTCTTGGACCGAATGGATTTTCTATCCATTTGTTCTGGGTTTTTTGGGATATCATGAGATTTGGTCTTAAAAAAATGCTAAATTATTCTCTCAAAAAATAAAAAAGGTAGGGGGTGCACAAATTCATCCTTCCTTGCACTAATTCCAAAAGAGACAAATCCTGCAAATTTATCTCGATTCAGCCAATGTCTTTATGTAACTCAACCTATAAGATTTTAACCAAAGTTATTTCCAATTGGTTGAAAGTGATGCTAGCAAGGATAATTTCTGAGAATCAATGAGGATTTGTGCAAAAGAGGTAGATTGTGGATAATATTTTTTTATTTCAAGAGGCCATTCATACAAGAAAAATAAATAAGGAGAAAGGAATGATAATAAAAATGGACATGGTGAATGCTCTCGACAGAGTATGTCACTCTTTTCTTTATGCAATTCTAGGGAAGTTTGGTTTTGATGAGAAATTTATACACTAGATACAAGGTTGTATAGGGTCACCATGATGGATAGCCTCACTTGTCAATGGGAAACCTACATTATTTTTTAAAAGAAAAAGAGGATTGAGGCAAGGTTTCCCATTGTCACCCCTCCTCTATATAACAATGGAGGAGGTGTTAAGTCGAAAATTGAAACAAGGAAGAATCTCACAAAGAATATGGGGGATCAGGTTCATGAGGGGAGTGAAAGAAATAAACCATTCACAATTTGTAGATGATACTTTATTCTTAGGGGCATAAACTACAATTATGGCCAGGAAATTCAAAGCAGTTCTTGACAGTTTTTCAAAATGCTTCTAAAGGGGAAGTAAATAACCTCAAAATACAGATATTTGGGTGGAATATTACATACAAGTGTCCTCAAGTCATCTCATGAATATTGGGCTTTCCTAGCGTGGCATCATGTAAAACATTCAAATATCTAGGAATGATCTCTCTATGCAATCCTACCTCATAGGCACGGCAAGGAGTTATAGATAAGACGAAAAGGAGAATTAGTGAATGGGAGTTGAGATGGTTAAATCTGTCTCAAAAATTAACCCCGATAAAATTGGTATTAACAGTTATGCCAATATATCAATACTCTAACCTTCTAGCCCCAAAAATCATTATGGATTAGATGGAAAGGGGAATAAGAAATTTTTTATGGGAAGGGGCGAAGACTAGTAATAATATTTCTCACCTAATCATTTGGAAAATGGTATAGACTTCTAAAGACATGGGAGGATTGGCTATTGGAGATCTTATGCTTATGAATATGACCATTGGTGCCAAAATGGTGTGGTGACTGGTGACTGGCACACAAGAATGGTTGAAAAGGATTTTGTTTAAGAAAAAAATTTCACAAACTTGTGAAAGATGTCTAGATGTTCCGCTTGACAATAAAAATGGATCACCAATATGGAAGATGTGTAGATCCATTGCACCATTGATTTAATCCAAATTAACATGGATCCCATGGAATGGAAAACTGATCAATATTTGGACTGATAGTATTGTGAGTAATCCACCTCTTGAAACAAAAGAGAAATTATATAATTTGAAAGAATGATTTCTCTCAATGAGATATGTCAAATTAGTAGATATATTATCCTGGAGTGAAGACAATAGATGGTTAGGGTGGAAAACTTTATCCTCCCGATGAGATTATCTCCATAGCTTGATATGTTCTTTAAGAATTTAGTGGGATGCACACCATTGGATTTCACAACATTAGATGAAAGAGGATGGAACTCACCTAAATACTCACTTAAACAAGGATACAACAACCTGCTTAATGAACAACCTACCCCTCCATGCTCTAAAATATGGCAACATATTTGGCAGGGAGACTCTCTTCCAAACATTAATGCCTTTTGTTGGATTATGGTTCATGGAAAACTATTGACAGCTAAAAATTTACTTAAAAGAGGGATACAATGCCCCTTTAGGTGTACCATGTGTTGTTCTACAAGTAAATCAAGTCTTCACACCTTTTTTGAATGTCAGTATGCTCAGCATGTATGGAGAAATGTCTTCAATGAAGTCTCAAGAATGAAGAAGATATGCATGAACTTTAAAACATAATCTCGTTCTCTCCCATCTCTTAAGGGATGCACCCAAATTAATATGGAAATTTGGTCATCAAGAAAAAAAAAACTATTTTTTAGAAATCCCTTCTCCCCCAATTCAGACAGCTAATATAACTTGCAATATGTTTAGTAGAGGTGGTTTGAATCAATGGATTGAAGGGATTATCCTAGTCTACAATGGAGCAAGAATAAAGAGCTTGGGTGAGTAACATCCTTCACCTTAAGAATGTAGAATCCAGGGTAAAGACTTTTCTTTTGCAAAAAGAAGAAAAAGGGAAGCTTAGAATGGGAGAACCCAAATTTTTGAAGAGAAGACAGGAATGAAATTTATGCATATTATTTTTAGATGGAGCTTTAAAAGGTAATCCAGGACGGGAGAAGCAGGAGGTATAACCTTTGACCCCGAAGGAACATAAGAGAATTATTTTGTGTGGGATTTGGGAAAAAACGCGAACAATCAAGTTGAAATATTAGCCCTCTTGCTTGTATTACAATTGATGAATTCAAAATAATACAAAACAGTCCTTGATCCTTGTCATAAGAGATTCATAACTACTAATAAAAGCATTGAAAGCCCTCTTGCTTCTATTACAATTGATGAATTCAAAACAATACAAAATAGTCCTTGGTCCTTGTCAAAGGAGATTATTGCTTGTATTATAATTGAAGAATTCAAAACAATACAAAACAGTACTTGGTGCTTGTCATAAGAGATTCATAACCACTAATAAAAGCATTGAAAAGAGACATAGTTCATTGGAAAAGATTGAATATCATCATGTGTTAAGGTCCCTAAATGAAAAGGCAAATAGATTGACTAATGAGGCCTATCGGATGAAAAGGCAAATAGATTGACTAATGAGGCCTATCGGATGTAACAAGGGGAAATGAAAGATATAAAGGGTACAATCAGAAAGCCAATCCCTTAAATGTATAAAAAACAGTATTTATATGGCCAAAACTATTTTGAAATCACATCATATGAGGAATATTGGAAGCGACATTTATTTAATGGAGGTAAACATGTTAGATCATGGAGTTTGGGTTTTAAAATGCAGGGAACATTACAAGAATTTTGTCTTGGGATGATATTTTGCACAGGTGGAAAGTAGACAAATCACTTTTTTGGTTTAAAAGTCAGAATGCTCATGACCGACCAACTATGTTATAAAAGTTTATTTTGAAGATATAATAATCAGTTGTTCAACATTGATGCAGCACTTTTGATAGTATAGACATAACCATTCTTGTTAAAAAAATGTTATTTATATCCAAATCAATTTTATAAAAAAGGTACGAATCAATTTCATAGAAAAGGTACAAAGAAAGAAGAAAGCTTGTGTATTAATCAAATCCTTAAAAAACTAAAACTGAACTTAAAATGTCCAAATAGAAATAGATGGATCCAAAATAACTTTCTCGCGTCATTATCTGTTAAATTTTCAACTAACTTTGCTCCAGAAGTAAAGAAACCCTGCCCTAGAGGGCTGTATGCTACAATTCCAATACCAAGTTCCCTGAAATCGGAATTTAATATTTTAGCGAACGATTCATAGTACAAAGCCAATGAGAATATGTGAGATCCTAACTCAAACCTGCAAGCGGGAATAATTTCTTCCTCTGCATCCCTGGTCCACAGAGACCATTCTATCTCAACTGCTGTTATAGGATGAACAGCATGAGCTCTTCTAATTGTTGATGCAGAAGCTTCGGAAAGTCCAATGTATTTTATTTTCCCTTCTTCCACTAATTTCTTCAACTCTCCAATCTGTAATAGATGAATAAACAAAGCATGGCATCAAACTATAGTTCAGTATATGAAATAGTAATCTAAAAGTACAATCAAGCAAAAAATACATGAACGAACAAACTTGCTACAGTCAACAAATGATAAATTGTAGATCTGGTAGTGATTCAAGTTTTCAATTTTACAAGTTGGTATGAGAAAGAAAAATAGAAGGAAAAGTAGAACATGGTGGCAACAGCTTGTCTGGAGGTGTTCAATTGCTGAAGTGACAAACTTGCTACAGTCAACAATTGATAAATTGTAGACCTGGTGGTGATTCAAGTTTTCAATTTTAGAAGTTGGAAAGGAAAACAACAGTAGAAGGAAAAGTAGAACATGGTGGCAACAGCTTGTCTGGAGGAGTTCAATTGATTGCTGAAGTGACAAACTTTCTACAGTCAACAATTGATAAATTGTAGACCTGGTGGTGATTCAAGTTTTCAATTTTAGAAGTTGGAAAGGAAAACAACAGTAGAAGGAAAAGTAGAACATGGTGGCAACAGCTTGTCTGGAGGAGTTCAATTGCTGGAGTGACAAACTTGCTACAGTCAACAATTGATATATTGTAGAGCTGGTGGTGATTCAAGTTTTCAATTTTAGAAGTTGGAAAGGAAAACAACAATAGAAGGAAAAGTAGAACATGGTGGCAACCCCTTGCCTGGAGAAGTTCAATTTTTTCCAGGGAGGTTGAGTGTACCCGTACAAATAAACTTCAAAGATCAGTAACATAAACCGGCATCAATCAATAACTAAAACCGAGACCTATTGCAACCATACATACTGTAACTTCAATGGGAACTTTGGTGTCAACACGATGTTGATAATAAAGATCGATGCAATGTAATCACGTCAAGCCTCTTCAAGAGAAGCTTGCTTCGTGGGCCATTACGAACATGCTCTACCCTGGGATCTCCCTCAGTCTCAGAGTTTTCCATCCCTGACAGAGGGGTCCTCTCCAAACACAGCAGCTAATTGGACTCTCTCCCTAGTTCCTTTAATCGCCTGCGACCAACAAACCGTAGGTGAGAATTCTATCAAATTGGCTAAACTGTAGGTCATAGCAATTACAAGGAAAAGAGAAAGCCCCATGCACCAGTCTCACCTTTCCAACGAGTACTTCGTTGGTGAAAGGGCCATAAATGTCCGAAGTGTCGAGGAAAGTGATTCCTTTGGAGATGATGGCATGGCGGATTAGAGATATCAGCTCTTCCTCGGGCTTAGGAGGGCCATAGGCCATAGACATCCCCATGCAGCCCAAACCCTGTGCGGACACTTTAAAACCTTGACACCCCAAAGTCAATCTGCCTACTGATTCCGCCATTGCTTTGCTCTCTGCACAGTACATAGCAATTACAAGGAAAAGAGAAAACCCCATGCGGGCAGTCTCACCTTACCGACGTAGACTTCGTTGTTGCCATAAACGTCCGAAGTGTCGAGGAAAGTGATTCCTTTGGAGATGATGGCATGGCGGATTAGAGATATCAGCTCTTCCTCGGGCTTAGGAGGGTCATAGGCCATAGACATCCCCATGCAGCCCAAACCCTGTGCGGACACTTTAAAACCTTGACACCCCAAAGTCAATCTGCCTACTGATTCCGCCATTGCTTTGCTCTCTGCACAGTACCCAATCAATCACTAAAGTATTCCTGCTCGTTCGCCCCTCGCTGTTGGCAGTTTATAAAAATTTACACATCGAAGGTGTTATTTAAAGGGAGGTTCCTCGGGGACCTTCGTCGTCTGTGAAAAGCGTATACAAACTTGACATTTGTTCATCAACCATTGGAAACTTCTATTCACGTGTGTTCTCCACCGATCTAACTCCCACGTGTCTTCTCCACGGACTCTAAACTCCTACTGTTCAATGGGCGGTGGCTTCTAGGTTTCTTCTACCTGCCTGAAAACTTAGCTTCCTTGTTCATCGATCATGCCCTGAATCGACTCTCCCTCTCCCGGCGGGGGCCTGAACCAGACGTACACTGAAGGTGTTATTTAAGGGGAGGTTCTTCCAGGGGCCTTCGTCGTTTGTCCAACGTATAAAAACCATTGAAATCTTCTGTCTTCTCCATCGACAGAACTCCCACGTGTCTTCTCCACCGACTCCAAACTCCTACTGTTCAATGGGCGGGGGCTTTGGCTTCTAGGTTTCTTCTGCCTACCTGAAATCTTAGCTTCCTTGTTCATCGATCACTCCCTGAATCGACTCTCCCTCTCCCGGTCGGGGCCCGAGCAAGGCCAGATCCTATCTAATATAGAGAGAGATATGTATGAATGTATCTGCCCTGCTACTTCAATGCCGTGAGAATGATTCATTCGTAATTGGCTATTCCCTGACGGGAAAAGTGAGTCTTAAACTAAGCCGGCTGAAAAGAAGGCTACTGAAAAATGAGAATTAAAATAAGGCCGTTGAAAAATTGAAAATGACAATTAAACAAAGGCAGCTGAAAAATTAAACAAAGGCCGCAGCAAAATTTTAAAATGAATATTGAACTAAGGGGGTTTGAAAAATTAAAAATGAGTATTCAACTCTATGGCGGCTGAAAAATTAGCTACCTGTGAGAGATATATGTATATCTATCCGCCCTGCTATTCCAATGGCGTGAGAGTGAAGTAATGAAAAATCGAAAATGAATATTAGACTAAGGCGACTGAAAATTCTAAGAATGAGCATTCAACGATAGCGGCCGAAAATAAAAAATAAAAATGAGTATTCAACTATGGCTGCTGAAAAATAAAAATAATGAATATTCAACGCCATATATGGGAGATATATGTATATGAAAAATAATGAATATTCAACGCCATATATGAGATATATGTATACGAGATATATGTATACGAGGTAGTTTAAATATTTTTAATTTATTTTTATTTTTATTTTTATATTTTTTATTTAAAATTTTGTAAGAAATTGAGAAGGATTGATGAAATTATAAATTTTAATGGTTAAGATTACATGTTTTAAGCGTATATTCAAATTCATTTATAAACTCAACAACTTAATTTAAACAATGTAATTTTTTTTTTTAAAATCTATTCATCTCAATATACATACTAATAAAAATAATGTAATTTGTTGTAGAAGCCAGCTGACTATACATACTGATACACTATTGAAAATATCGTAATTTAAACAATGAAATTTTTTTTTAAATAATCTATTCATCTCAATATACATACTAATAAAAATAATGTAATTGTTGTAGAAGCCAGCTGACTATACATACTAATACACCATTGAAAATATGTTGTGGAAGTAAATTTGGGTGGTAAATATTACTTTTCCAAAGGAGTTTGCATAAATAGAAGGTTGTTGAGGTTGCATTTCATATATTAAAT
The DNA here is from genome assembly GCA_010110895.2 of Picea sitchensis. Taxonomy (NCBI): domain Eukaryota; kingdom Viridiplantae; phylum Streptophyta; class Pinopsida; order Pinales; family Pinaceae; genus Picea; species Picea sitchensis. Next base: position 17,309 of record SNQJ01S0019001.1, on the reverse strand, counting down.
TAGCAATTGTTTTTAGAGGTGTAAAAGTATGTTGTTATAAAATGAGTAAGTTAAAATGTTTTATTTTTAAATTATATTGGAAATTGAAACGTAAAATTGTAAAAGTTCAAAACTTTGAAATGACAAATTAAGTTTTATTTATTATGTATATCATAATCAATATGAGATATGGCTAGAAAGTAAGTAGAAGTTTTTAATATAGAACAAGAGTGAATGGCAAAGCGTTGATGCATAACCATGAGAAATTGCTTCACCAACACCGATCATTTGTTGAAGTCTTCTTAGCTTTGTTACTAGGTTTGTACAAAGTGATCTTTCTCTAGAAAGACCACTAGGCCTCTCTCATATGCCCTATACATGGATCTATGTTCTTGGAATAGCTACAAGGTTGATGTTCTCTATGTAATCTTTGCTCTCAATGATTCATTAGCTCCCCCTATATGCAACTTGCACACAAGAAACCAGATGATAATGCAATGGAAATCACAATCCGGTCAATAACCAACAAGGCTTGACAAATACTTGAATCTCTATTTCCAGGCTTGAACTGAAAAACAATCTTAGCTCTCAAGCTGCAAGGGCTCTTCATGAGCTTTCGAGGGAGTGGCATGGACTCTAATACCTTATTATTTATTTATTGTCCTTACCACTCCAAGCAAGCTCTATTTTAGCATTTCCTCTCTTGCTATGACTACAAACTAGTTAGGAGATTGCTAAGATTCTCTTCTAGGCCTCGTCTTGCACTTAGGATACTTTCTTCACGAGTGCATTGAAATCAAGATGTGGTGAGTCCTTTTATTTTGCTCCTAAACACCAAGAAGGAAAATAACTCTCTTACATTTGAATTACCAACTCTAATTTATATGTGCAATTAAAAACAATAGGAATTCCATATGTCATACAAGCATTCAAAACAAATTCACTTTGTAAACAAAAATGAAATAACCCAGGCGTTATGAATCTTCGCATACTTGGGGACGATGTTTATTATATCGGTGTCATTTTCATGGGCTTGATACCAATACCCGTTGAAGCAAGGGGAACCCAATCAATGCAGGTGGCCTATGTGAGTCCTCTCTCTACCACCAATGTTCACTTATCTACAATCAACTTTTCTACCTTGTCTTAAACAACCTAGGCACCACTATACAGACACATGTGGGGAAGAAACAGAGTTTGCAGGAAACAAAGTTTGCAAAAAACAGAGAGAAAAAAAAACAGAGTATACCAGAGTGTTGTATATGCAAAAAGAAAAACCAGATTTATATTGCCAACAATGTTCAATTACAATCAGTGTTTTTGCACTTGCTATTCTTCCTCTGTTCAGAAATTCTTTCTATCTATCTTCTCCTCTACATACAAAATGAATAGACTTCTACTGCTTATATAAAACAGAGATAGAAAATATCCTAACCACTACAGCCACATGAATTAAAGATCTGATGACTAGCTAAAATCTATTTAAGAGGATCAACAATTGTCCTGGGTGAAAGTCAAAACAGGTTGCAGGGCATTTATTTCATTGTTGTGATTGATTTGATGACTGCAGGGTAGGTTGAGCATCAAACGTATATTCAACACTCCCCCTTAAGCTTGACTTCCCTAAACTGGTAATATCCCCATGAGGGATAGTTGCAAAGAAGTGTTTGTTGAGGTCAATGAGTCTAAAATATTCTCTTAGTTGCTCAAAATTCTCCTTTGGCAATGCTTTTGTGAATATGTCTGCAAGTTGCTCCTCTGACTTGCAAATTTCCAAATTTATTTCTCGAGTCTCAGCCAATTCTCTTATGAAATGGTACCTTATGGCTATGTGTTTGTTGCATCTATGAAACACTGGATTCTTTGATAGAGCTATAGAGGATTGGTTATCACAGTAGATTGGTGTTCCCTCTTGTTGCTCCTGAATCAGATCTGATGGTATCCTTCTTAACCATATAGCTTGACAAGTTGTTGCATTTGTTGCCACATACTCTGCTTTTGTTGTGGAAAGTGACACAATGGGTTGTTTCTTTGAAGCCCGTGAAATATCTCCTGACCCAATTTGGAACACATATCCAGATGCACTCTTTCAATCATCTATATTTCCTCCCCAATCACTATCAGTGTACCCAACTAACTCAAAGTTGTTTGTTGCAATATATAAAATTCCATAGCTTTTGGTGCCATTCACATACCTTAAAATTCTCTTTCCTTCTTGCAAGTGTGTTTCCTTTGGAGTTTCCATAAACCTGGAGATTAAACTAACTGCATGCATGATATCAGGTCTTGTTGTTGTTAGATACATAATACTTCCAACCATACTTTTTGATCTGGATTTAGGAGCGGAATGAACTAATTAACGGACTGAATACAATAAACACGAAGATATGGAGAATAACATAAATATCCAGTGAACAATATCTTCTATTAAATAATGAAATAGGTTGAAACTGTAAAACTGCAGAACTGAAACTTGCTCGAATGGTGGTAGTTATCTCTGAGAAGAGATTTGGCTGCTACGTGCATTCGTCTGAGCAGAATGGATTACAATGAGGCTCCATAGGCCCTTTTGATATTACTCATGAATTCCAAAACCCTAGACATCCAAAAACCTAACCCTAGAAGGTGAAACGGAAAAAGTCATGTGAGCCCTATAGGTAAGTTGGTGCAATTTGGTACGTCAACTTCCTAGGGCCATAACTTTTGCATATGACCTCTGTTTTAGGTGTGTAATAGCCCGTTGGAAAGGTCTTTCATAGAAATACACATTCTGGCATCAAACTCTGACTCCATCTACAGTTTGACTGTGGCGAGCCAAAAAAAAAACGTTTAGGGCCCCAAACCGGCCCCGGAAGTACAGCAAGATGTGCTGACATGAAAACATACAAAATAAGCCAGTTGGATTGGGCTAGACTCCACACGTATCCACCGGGAGGATGTGTGGGGCTTCAGACAACCTCATAAGTGTAGAACCCACAATTACAAAGCAGTACAGAAGAACGTACTAAACAAAAATGAACACGAGGAGCCAGTTGGAATAGGTGGGTGGCCACCAATATCCACCTGGATCAATCCTCCCCCCTTAGGAAGCAATGGTCTCCATTGCGATGAGTTCCCCCATCAGGTGAGGAAACTTCTGTTGGATTTGGCCCCGAGTGAGCCACTTTCCTTGGTGTAGGAGTTGCCCTGCCTTAACAACCCCATAAAGTTGGATACACTGTCGGCAAGTGCCCTTGACCTGTGTGTCCACAATCGAATCAGTGGATGCTTGTTCCATACAGTCAAGGTTGAGCTTTGTTGGTGTTAGTTGTTATGCGATCTCAGAAGTGTCCAATAATGGTGGAAAATATGGCCGAAGGAGGTCCACATTGAATATTGGATGCAGACCAAGGAAGGGTGGAGTGTTGAGCTCAAAATCATTTCTACCCATATCCTTGGTGATAGTGTAAGGCCCATAATGAAGTGGGCGAAGCTTCCGATGGGTCCCGATGAGACATTCCTTCTCCAGATGTAACCAGACTTTGTCGCCAACCTAAAACTGGTTTGGCACCCTGTGTTGATCGTGGTGTTGCTTGTACTTAGCATTGGATTTATGCAAAATCTCCTGGACCTGTTAGCGGATGTGTTGAATCTGCTCAATGAATCTGGTGGCTTTGTCGATCGCAGACTAATCAGCGGAAGAGTCTGTCGGTGTGGTGGCAAGAGGAAGTACATCATCAATGGGTCCCAAGGGTTGGAATCCCAGACCCACCTGAAATGGGCTATGGTCGGTGGAACTATGGAGAGCCATGTTGTAACTTTATTGGACATAGGGGAGACTCTCGTCCCATGTACGTGGATGCTTATAATTGTACATGCACATGATGTGCACAATCATCTGATTGACTACCTCTGTTTGGCCATCGGTTTGGGGGTGGAAAGCAGTGGATTTTGTGAGTTTGGTGTCTAACTGAAACCAGAGACTCGACCAAAAGGTGTTGAGGAACCTGTTGTCTCGGTCGGAGATGATGGCCTATGGTATCCCAACGTGGACCCACACTTGTTCGAAGAAGAGATTGGTAGTATCTATCATTATGACATTCTTGTTACAGGATGTGAGGATGGCCATCTTCGAAAACCAATCAACGACCACAAACACATAGTCATTTCCTTGCTTGGTGGATGACAAGCCAGACATGTAATCCATTGAGATGGATTCCTGAGGCTTCTTGGGAATGGGAAGAGGGGTATATAAGCCTTGCTTCTTGATGGCTAGATTGGCAATGGCACAAGCAGTGCAAGATCTGATATACTTGTTGACATCCTGTCGAAGTTTTTTCCAATAAAAATGTTTCTGAAGAATGGCCACAGTTTTCTCTATGCCAAAATGTCTTGCCACCCAACTGTAGTGGGATTCCCAAATCATATTTGCATGCTTTCTTGTAGGAACATAGAGATGGCCCAGGTGGCACAAGATTATGTCTTGAATGTGAAAATCAGTGGCAGTTGCGCATGTACCCAAGAGTTGATATGTGATGGCGAAGTTTGGATCTTGCTGATAAAGTTGGGTCCACTCAGAGGCTTCATGTCCACGGGAATGGAGCACAGTGGTGAGTGCAGCCACAAGGGGGCGGCTGAGGCAGTCAGCGACATGATTTGAGATACATGTATTATACTTGATGTTGAGATCAAACTGTTGTAGGTAGGTGGACCACTTCGGATGAAGGTCGTTCTGCAATTTCCCCTATGTTTGTATAAACTGCAGAGGCTTGTGATCAGTGTGTATGATTGTCTCTTTCCCCATAATGTAATGTTTCCATTAACGACATGATTGTACAATGGAATACATTTCCTTGTCATAGGTGGGGTATTTCCGGACAATATTGGAGAGTGTCTCACTATGGTATGCCACCGGATGCCTGTGCTCAGTGAGAACTATGCCCACAACATAGTCAGATGCATCAGTCTCAATCTCAAATGGTTGTTGTAGATCAAGCAAGGAGAGTATCGAAGTTGAGCACAAGCGATGCTTCAGATCATCGAATGCTCATTGTTGCTCCTTCCCCCACATGAACTTGGCCCTACCACAACCCTTTGTCACCTGGTTGAGGGTCCATGCAATATGGGATAATCCCAACACGAACCGTTGATAGAAGTTACCTAGCCCCAGAAAGATCTGAAGATCGGTCAGTGTGGTCAGGGTTGGCCAGTCACGGATGACTTGGATATTAGCTAGATCAACATGTACCCCATGCTCATCAACAATGTGGCCCAAGTATTGGACCTTGTTCATGCCAAAAGAGCATTTTTCCAATTTGGTATACATCTTGTGTTGTCGCAGAGTGCTCAAAACCTGTTGAATATGTCGCATGTGCTCTTCCCACATTTTATTGAAGATGAGGATTTCATCCAAATATACCACCACAAATGAGTTGGTGAAGGGTCTCAATACATCATCCATCACCCTCATGAAAGTGGTTGGTGCATTTGTTAAGCCAAAGGGCATGACAATCCATTCGTAGAGACCTTCTTTAGACTTGAAGGTTGTCTTCCATACATCAGTTGGTTCGATGGGACCCTGGTGGTATCCAGAATTTAGGTCAATCTTGCTGAAGAACTTTTCCCCCTTTAGTTGGTCAAGAAGGTCATCAATCCTGGAAATGGGGTAGCGGTTCCTGACTATGATTTTATGGTTGTTTTTAGATTTCTGTGGTGAGTATTTTTGAAGTTGTTTG
>SNQJ01S0019000.1:100054-128854 GCA_010110895.2 Picea sitchensis | reverse complement strand
GGAAGCCACAAGGAGAGATAAGGAGCTTTTCAGAGGTAAAAAGGTTAGTTAATTAATTAAAGTGATTTAATTAATTAATTAAATATTAATAAAATGAAAGTCACTTTGGAGAGACAAGGTGAGACAAAAGTATAAAGGAAAGGCAAGGGCCTCTTCTCATTCATTCATGTCTTTCTATCTTTTGATATCTGGCTTTTAGCTAGTGAGCCCAACATTGGGGGGTTTGAGGGTTTTGACATAACAAACCCTAGAGGACGATTCGGTGGTGAAAGATTCTACCTAGCTTGTCCCAAGCTTGGTCTCGAAGCTGCAATATGCTCCCACACCATTCTAGTTCTAGATCTACTCAGTTGCAGGAGGATTCCACATCAGTTGCTTGTGTAGATAGAGAGAGGGCACACCAGTTGGGGTTTCCAGCAAGGGGGGCGCACCATTCATTGAGGAGGGATTTGTCCTAGCTGAGGAGAAGGGATTCGTATTGGGTTTCCTTTGTAGGTGTCTTGGCATCATTCTTGGTGGTTTTCTAGAGTCTTTCAGTGGAGGATCAATTTGTATTGAGAGTGGGACGTTTTCCCAAGAGGAGGGCGCACCATTATTTGGAGGGTAGCTAGATCTAAGGATCTAGCAGGTATTGGAGGATTTGAGCACTTGGGTTGTCATTGTAGCATCCTGATCTATCGTTGTGGAGAGTTTCATAGCATTTGGATGCCTCTTTCATCAGGGCCGAATTATCTAGGGCTTCAGTCATCCAGTGGGGTGCACCATTCAGTGGAGGAGTTCAGATCTACAGAGGTTGAGAGGGATCTTGGAGATTCGGGCACCTAGGTTGTTCTTACCATCACCCGATCTACTGTTTGGCATCTTTCTAGAGGTGATTGGACATCTTTGGCACCAGGGACGAATTGTTGAGCAGTTTCAGTTATCCAGCAGAGCGTGGCATCTTCCAACAGTGAGGGGTTTGGCACTTGGCATTGGTCTTCATCTCTTATCCAACCTTTGGAGGCTTATTTTGTATTGTCGAGAGCATTTTGTAGCAGCTCATACTTGTTATCTATTTGTCTATCATCTTGGACATCTGTTGAGCATTCCAGATCGACATCTCCATTGTAGCAGGTTCTTCTATTTTATGAATAAAGAAGATTTGATATGTTTTGGCTTGTCTATCATATTGCATATGGTTGAGGTATGTTCCATGGTTATCTCTTTCTGTTATTTGTTGCATACACACATATAAACACATCTAAACAAGTAGATCAATAAAGTGTTTGACGAAATACCTTACTCAGAAAAAGTTTTAAAAAGACACCAAAATCGTGATGATCCTTGCATAATGGCTTGGGATCATTACATCCTAAACACTATGTATCATGGGAACCAGGGAGAGGACTCTCCTCCTTTTTATATTTCTTTGGGCATAAATAGTTTTCTCTTGAATAACTGTCTGTTGTTTTCCAGAGCCTCGAAAAATGTGATGTCGTTAAAGGTCATTAAACAACTTGGTTTGCAGAAAACCCACCCTTATGGAAATGTTTGTGGTATAGATTCAAAAATGGTGAAAGTGTACGCTCTTATAGAAGATGTGGAGGTTTATCTGTAGGCTTTCCCCCACATCAGCCTCATTATGAACATAATTTTGATTGATGTACCCATTGCTTGGGGAATTCTCTTGTCAAGGAGTTGGTCCACTACCCTTGGAGGTTTTCTCAGTATGGATCTTACTCATGCACATATCCCTATGGGGTATGGGACATTTGAGATTTTATATAGTCAGCATGATGCGAAGAATCACGTGATTGATACAAATAGCCCAGACTACTCAAGCGATTGTGAGTATGATGTGACACCTCAAGTCATTGGGATTTACCTTTTGCACAAGAATATTGTATTGATACTCTGCTAGGAAAGACAAACAAGTATAAGGAGAAACTTGCAGAATACTAAGGAAAGGACCCAAGATCTATCAAGATACTCATGAAAGATGAAGAGAAAGAACATGATATCAAGGATATGGTCAAGGAATATCCTCGTACACAACCTTACACTGAAGACATACCTTATGTTTAGTTTTACGACAAAAGCCTTGCACTCATGTGGGATAAAAAGAAGGTAAAACCGAAGTATGACAAAAAGAGTGAAATTCTGTGGCTTGGCCCTTACATTGTAAAAAAGAAGTCTGAGAAGGGTAATTACTATTTGTCTTCCATGGATGGCAGGAATATGCCATTTCTAGTTGATGGGTCTATCCTCTGACCCTACATCAACAGACCCATACCCCTTCGGGCCACGAGCCCCAAGTAAGTAGGTAGGTCATTTTGATTTCCTGCATTTGCATTTGTGTGCTCATGTTAGTTTAGTTGCATTTATATTTTCATACTCATGTTATATTTTCATATTTATTTCTTTCATCCATGCATAATTGTCATGATACATTTGCTTGAATGGTTACATGTTAGTTGAAATTTTTGAAAAATGGAAAATTTTCTTTCTATAGTTTTCAATTTTGAATTTTGGATTATATGAATAAAGGGCTGAGTCCACCACCCTTTGATACCCAACTTGTCTTGTTTGAGTGTGTGTAGGCACAGGTTGTACCAAGACATGGAGAGGTTCTCATGCTTTCTATGGTGAGCACATGTCCCGAAGTAGGAGCCAAATGTTATCCCCCCAAGCTAGGGGTAACTAAGGAGATGATGTCTTGAGGCCTATAGGTTGCTGACATGGAGTGTCGAGAGCCTAGTTGACCAACAATGTCCACATTGAGAAGAAAGGGCCCCTCCTCTCCACCACATTCCACCACTAGTATAGCAACGTCCACCACATCATCTTGATCCACCATGGGCAACAAATGTTTCTTCATGAGGTAACAAGTCTGGTGTCATGGTAAGTGTCACCTTAATATTTGAAGCACTTGAGCTTGTTGCAGAGAGTCCTTTCTTGATTATAGACCGTTTGCTTGGAAATTATGGTTTTGGCCTATTTTCACCTTGGTGAGTGTCTTGGTATAATAGTAAGTGGGTCACCCTCGAAAAAAGGGTGGCTACTGAGGGGTTTCTGAAAGGGTCATCGTACCATTCCCACTCATACTTACCACTTTAAATAATTCCTCCTGTCCATTTCCTCATCTTTTGGATCTTCAGGTTCACTGACCCCAAGAAGGGCTTGTACCTCATTTCATGGGAAGAAGGGGTTAAAGGCCCAGAGGTTTTGTAGCTGGAAAAAGTTAAAATCCTAAATTGTCCTTCTAGATGCTTGCCCTAAGGTCCTGAGAGAAATGAAATGCTTCTCCATAAAAAATCAAGGAACTTAAAACACATAATTAATAAATGTCCCACTTGTTTAGGAAATACATTTTGCAGTTTCCCTTACTTTCCATTGCATATGGCACTCTGTGTGTTTCTAGCCTCAAGTGGAATTGCAGTACTCCTTACTTTCCATTTCACATAGTACTCGATGTTTGAACCATAGTAAATTAAAGGATAGGGATGGAAAAAGGTTGCATCGAAAAGGAAGGATGCAACACACCCTCCATAAAGGCACCCATAAATGATATAATGCGATCCCTTGATATGTCAGGAACCCCATTCCCAAAAGTATTAACCCCATCCATCACATATTTACTACATGAATTAGAGAGGGTCTTCTCGGGAAACACTGTTGGACATGATATTGTGGTGTTGGAATTGATATCGAAGAGGGTGTATGATGTTGGCATTGATGCAAAAAGGATATCAATGGCTAATGTGGTATTGTCATTTAGAGAAAATGTTGGACCTGGTGTTCTAGTATTTTTTTTAACAGGTCTTTTGTGGTCATCAAACCCATCAACATCCACAAACCAATCATTGTACAGTTTGTTCATCTTCAACCTTAGTGAGAGGGGAGTAACATGCATACTGCAGAGGATTTTTAAGTATTCAATAACCACTGAGCTTAGGGAAATAATATCCTTGGAAGATGTCATGGAGGAATTATATATGGAACACTTAGAGTATTATTTAATGAGTCACAATAGGGTTCAATACTATTTTTTTGTCCCCAAATAAACAAATTTCCTAAAATCTCTGAATCCCACAGATTATAACACTCATCTCTATCCTTTAGACCAATGGTAGAAATCTTAAAAAAACTCCCTGTCATAATACATATACACTCCTATTGACCCATGTGATCAAGGTTTCAAAACTTGCACTTAAGCTCAAAGGCTCTTGTATACAAACGACATAATTAACCTCAATCATCTGTCAAATGCTTGATTAAGTCGTGATCATTGGATCAAGATTCCAACACACAATGATCGTCGATGGAGAAGGAGTTTTGGAGTCGTCCAATTGCAATACAAAGGAGGATCTAACGACAAGGATTATTTTTGCTATTGCAAGGTGCTCGAAGTTTTAATGGAATAATAAATGATGATGATCGTTGAAGCCAAAAAGAAGCACGATCGAACGACTTAAACAAATTTCACATGTGAACAAGCACGAAGGATAAGTGGAAGGGGAAAATGCTAAAAGTATATTATGGTAGATTTAATAATCCATGTGTCAACATGATGTCTCTTCACGTTTTTGGCCTGGGAGTATACTGTGTGAAAGTTTCATTTGCGAAAGGCATGTGGACCATTCACTCAACTTTTGATCAAGTCACAACCGTTGATTTTATTGAAGCATAGATCATCCACTCAATGCAAGATTAAGTCCACACCTTCAGATCAAGATCAAAGGGAAAGAAATCGACGACCGAAATTGAACACACATTGAAATATTACTCTGGGTTTAACACGAGGTTCACCATCCTCAGAGTGGTTTAATGAGACCACCTTTGACGGTGGAAAAGTGTACACAGATACTCTCAACAATGGTTTTTAAAACCACCAACTCCGCATCCACGAGACTTAGCTTATGGTTCCAACCCATGGTCACATGTGAAGGAGGTAATCCCTCGAGGTATTACACATTGATAAAATCTGATGACACCTAGTATAGGGTTTGGTCACTTAATAAAATAATAGAAGGGTCTTCAGGCTAGGTCATAGAAGAGACCATTACGTGTATCCAACTACTGATCACAATGATTGGTCCTATGGGTAAAGGAGGCCACGAACTATCACCTATCCATCATTTTGTTTACAGAGAGCATCAAGAAGAACACAACTTGCAACATTTTGCAGCATTTGAATAAAAGTTTGGTACTATTGAAAGAATCTTGGATTACTAATGCCAATTGAGAATATGATTATTAATTTAATTATTTATTAAATAGATTTTTGAAGATGAACCAAAGTCACCCAATTACTTAATGATAATGATAAAGAAAGAAATTTGTTTTTAAAACAACATTGATAATATAAAAAGAAACATTGGTTCATTTGCACTTTTATGAAGAGACAAGATGGTTCATGTCATACATCTTTTGGAAGTTTATATAGACAGAAAGGAATGGTAAGAAGAAAGTGTCTTTGTGGTCCAATTCAGAAGATGAAAACATAATCAGAGTCCAAGTAAGAAATTGATTTTTTTGATGAAGTGAGGGTGGAAGGGAGGAGCAAGGGAGGATTTCATTCCTCTATAGGTTGAAGCCTAAAATAGGTAGTTGGTGCTTCCTAGAGTTGGTTCTCTAAATAGGTTGGTAGCTCCTTGAGTTGGTTCTCAAAAGAAGAGATATTGGTGCCTCTTATACATTGTAACTTGTACTTTTTGTGATTGTTAAAATTGATTTATGTTTTCAGCACATTCATGTTGATCAATTGTTGTTATTAATAAGTTTGATAAATTAATTATTATTAAAATATTGAAAAAGAAGCAATACTGATTCACCTCCCCCTCTCAACATTGGCCAATATTTCAAAAATAGGTATTAGAGTAGGTTCCTTCATCATAGTCTAACAACTTGAAGGAAAGATCTTGATAAATCACTATGGATGAACAAGAAGGAATGTCCTCTAACATAGAACCATTATTCAAAGGAAATGATTATGCATTTTGGAGAATAAGGATGAAAAGTTATCTGATGGATCTTGGATGTGATGTTTGGCTATTTGTGGTAGATGGTTACACTTTACCAACTACTGCACTTTCAAACACTTCTGCAAAGAAAATTTTCAATGATAATTCAAGGGTTTTTAGTACACATCTGGGTGGATTAGAAAAATCTATATTCGTAAAAGTGATGCATTGTAAATCAAAAAAAGAAATTTGGGACAAACTTAAAATCATCAAAGAAGGAGATTCCAAATTCAAGAAATAAAAACTTCAAACATACATAGGGATGTTTGAAAGTCCAAAGATGAAAGAGGAAGAAAACATTGCAAAATATCTTCAAAGAGTTGATGAAATTGTCAATTTAATCAGAGCTCCAGGAGAAGATATAGAAGACAAAATTATCATTCAAAATGTGTTGAGATCATTACCAATAATATATGATGCCGATATATCTACCTTGGAGGATTGATAATACCTTGAAAACTTACAATGGATGAACTTCATGGGATCCTTATAGCCTATGAAATGAGAACCGGGCAAGAAAAATCATCAAAAGGAGAAACAACCTTCAAAGCATAAAAAACAACAAAGAACCATGAGCATGTTCCGGATGAAAATCACTTTGACATATCATATGAAGAAGAGGCCAAATTCATAAGGAAACTCAAGAAAGGGTCTGACAAATACAAAGGGAAGTTACCTTTCAAATGCTTCAACTGTGACAAAATTGGACACTTTGCTAACAAATGTCCTTATCCCAAGGAGGATAGTGATGATGAAGAAACCTATAACCCTAAAAAGGGTAAAACTGGAAACAAGAAGAAATTCTACAAGAAAAAGAAGAACTTTTACTCCAAAGAAGACAATAGTTCATATGACATGAGTGAAGATGATGAGACATATATTCTATTTATGGGAATAGAAACTCAAAATAATGCTACTAATGACAATGAATACAACTATGAAGATCAAGGAGAGGTAAACCTTGAAGAAGAACTTATTAGTGCTCTTGAAAAACTGAGGAAGTATAAAAAGAAGAACAAGTCACTGAAAGAACAACTAGTGGAATATGAAGGAAAACAAAAATCAAGAGAAAATGAAGTTTAAAAAACTATCAAAGAATCAAAACAAATTATTATTGACTTGAAGACTGAACTCCAAGAAGCCAAAATAATTGAAGAAGTCATTTTAAAACAACTCAATGATAAGAAACAACATTGTGAAAAGATAGAGGCTGAAATTGTGCTTCTAAAAAGGGAACTTGAGAAAGGGAAGAACCACTCAAGATTTGAAAATAGCTCAAAAATATTGGACAATATTCTTAACAGTCAAAGATCACCAAGCAATAAGACAGGGCTGGTTTTTGACCAAAACAATTTTAACAAAGGATCTAACTCTACATCTTAGGAAACTAACAAAAATCCAAAACGTTATGCATCTGCCCTTCAAAGCTCTCTCAAAAGGAAAGAAAACAAGATAAAAGTTGATTCCAATCTACATAAATATGATCAACTTTCAAAAGAAAATGAATACAGATGGAATACAATTACAAGAAGAACTCCCTCCAAAAGGTATCAACATCTCTTTCTTGGATATTGCTTCTCTTGCAATAATTTTGGGCATAAAACATTACACTGTATAGCTTATCATAAAAATGTTCAAAGATATGGTTATAAGAACAACAAGAATAGGAATATTCATGAGAGTAGAAACTATAATTCATTCTCTCCATTACAAGCTTACAATGTTGAATGTTTCAAGTGTAAGATTTATGGTCACAAATCTAGTGAGTGTAGATTATCAAAATTCTCCATGAAGACATGTTTCCCTAACATTCAAGAAAATTATAAAAAAATGTGGAAGGAAAAACACTTGGAGGAAAAATAAACAGAATGTAAGTATCCTTGTATGCCAAGAGCAAAATAAGCCAATGGTATGTTGACAGTGGATGTTCTAAACATATGACATGTGATCAAAACAAATTTCTCATTCTAGAAAGAAAAGAAAAAGGAAAGGTTACATTTGGAGATGATGCCTCTGCAAAGATATTTGGAAAGGGTACAATAAGTCTGGGAAATAACAAAGCCAAAGCAGAAAATGTGTCGTTGGTTGAAAACTTGAATCCTAATCTCTTCAGTGTGATCCAAACATGTGATCAAGGTCACATACTCATATTTGACTCTAAAAAATGTGAAATTAGAAAATAAGGCTCAGGAAAATTAGTAGCTATTTCACCAAGAACACCAAGTAATGTATATATCTTAAACATAGAAGAAGAAGAAAGGTGTTGCATGAGCCAAGTAGATGAAAGTTGGATATGGAAAAGAAGAATGGGACACTTAGGTTTTGAAAATCTGATAAAAGTTGGTAAGAGGGAAGCTATAAGAGATATGCCAAAGATTATTAAACCTTCAAACTCTGTTTGTAGGCACTGCCAACTTGGAAAGCAGACAAGATTAAGTTTCAAGACAAATGAATACTCTACATCAAAACCTTTGGAACTTGTTCACACTGACTTCTATGGAACAACAAGAACCAAGAGTATACAAGGTTACCATTGCTTCATTCTATTCATTGATGACTATACAAGAATGACCTGGGTATCCTTCCTTAAAGAAAAATTAGAAGCACTCAATAAATTAAAAGTCTTCAAAGAACATGCTGAAAATGAAACTAATCTCAAGATCAAGTGCCTAAGATTAGATAATGGAGGGTAATTTACCTCAAATGAATTTAATGAGTTTTCTGAATATCATGGAATTAAAATAATTTTTTCATCCCCAAGAAATCCTCAATAAAATGGAGTTGTTGAAAGAAAAAAATAAAACTGTTCAAGAAGCAACCGAAACTATGTTAAATGAATCCAAACTCCCAGATATCTATTGGAGAGAAGCAATATATACAACAATATATATACTTAAAAAAACACAACTTAGAGTTAACCTTGACAAGACACCATATGAGTTGTGGTTTCGTATACCAACATCTGTAAAACACTTCAAAGTCTTTGGGAGAAAATGGTATATAAAAAGAGATGATGAAAATCTAGGAACATTTGATTCTAGATTAGATGAAGGAATATTTCTTGGTTACTCATCCAATAAAAAATCCTACAAATGCTACAATCTAAGATTGCACAAAATTGTGGAAAGTGAAAATATAAAGGTGGATGATCTAACATCAAGAAGAATCAAGTCTCAATACAATTCACAAGTTGATGAAAGAAGAAGAGATGATGAAGAAGAAGAAGAAACTGAAGAAATACAAGAAGAAGAATCACAAAGTGAGGAAGAAAACTAAGATGAAGCATCAACAAGACAAGAGTCAAAAGCACCATTAAGAAGAGTAAAAAGAGATCATCCTGAAAGTAAAATCATAGGAAACAAAAGTGATGGAGTTGGAACAAGAAGAAGACTAACATATGAATCAGAACAAGTAATGCTCTCCCTAATAGAACCCAAAACATTTGCACAAGCTAGCGAAAATGAATATTGGATCAAAGCCATGAATGAAGAGCTTGATCAAATAGAAAAGAATAAGACCTTGGATCTTTTTCCAATACCAATAGAGAAAAATGTGGTAGGGACCAAGTGGGTTTTCAAAAATAAATTTAATGAAGATGGTCAAGTTATCAGGAATACAACAATACTAGTATGCAAAGGATATGCCCAAGTAGAAGGTATTTATTTTGAGGAAACATTTTCCCCAGTAGCCTAGAATCTATCAAACTGTTCTTGGCATTTACATGTTTCAAATTTTTTTAAATATATCAAATGGATGTCAAATCAACATTCTTAAATGGAAATCTAGAAGAAGAGGTTTATATAGAACATCTCGAGGGATTTATGTTATCAGAAAATAAAGACTATGTCTGTAAATTAAATAAAGCATTGTATTGTCTTAAACAATCTCCTAGGGCATGGTTTTCAAGACTTGATAATCATTTACAACAACAAGGATACAAAAGAGGAGCTACTGACAACAATATTTACAATAAAATTGAAAATCAGAATATGATTATTGTTGTAGTATATGTGGATGATATCATCTTTGGGAGTAGTCAAAATCCTTTAAGAAAATAGTATGCTACATAAATGCAAAAAGAGTTTGAAATGTAAATTATTGGTGAACTAACATTCTTCTTGGGTTTACAAGTTTCACAATCAAACAAATGTATATTCATATCTCAGACTAAATACATTAAAAAATGTTGAATAAATTTAAGATGGAAGAGTGTAAACCTATGAGCACTCATATGGTTACAGGTTGCAAACTAAAAAAATATGATGAATCATTAGAAGTAGACCAAACCCTGTATAGATCAATGATTGGTAGCCTATTATATGCAAAAACAAGAATAGATATCATGCAAGCTGTAGGATTAGTGGCTAGATTTCAATATGCACCTAAAGAGACTCATATGAAAGTAGCGAAAAGAATTTTCAGATATCTTAAAGGCACCTTGGATTTTGGATTATGGTATCCAAAAGGAGAAGACTTGAATTTAACTTCAAATACTGATGCAGACTGGGCTGGTAGTGTGGGTGAAAGAAAACACACTAGTGGAGGAGCATTCTTCCTAGGAAAATGTCTTGTTTCATGGATAAGTAAAAAACAATCCTCCATATCACTATCTACAACAAAAGATGAATATATTTCTGGTACATCTTGTTGCACTCAAGTAATCTGGATGAAACAAACCCTAGAATACCTTCAAGTGAAGTATGATCACCCTATTACTATTAACTGTGATAATACTAGTGATATAAATCTCTCTAAAAATCCTGTCATGCACTAAAAAACCAAGCATATTCCAATTAAATTTTATTTCTTAATGGAACAAGTTTCTCAAAAAGTTGTTAAAGTGGAAGATGTGGATACTAAATAAAAAATTGTAGATACATTCACAAAACCTTTACCTAGGGGTACTTTTGAATACCTTAGACACAAATTAGGGGTAATTTCCATATCCAATTGAATTGCACAAGTTTCATTAGAAAATGAGTACATGGGAAGGGGGAATATAACCTCAGGGGGAGAAAAGAAACATCCCTTCTGCCATTGCTGTCAAAGGGGGAGAAGAAACAACAAAACCCAGTTAATTGGAAAGGGGTTTTACCTTGTTTTCATCAATTCCAAAGGGGAAGAATGTTGGACATGATATTATGTTGTTGGCATTGATATCAAGGATGGTGTATGATGTAGGCATTGATGCAAACATGATATCAATGGCTAATGGGGTATTTCCATTTAGAGAAAATGTTGGAATTGGTGTTCTATTATTTTTTTTAACATGTCTTGTGTGGTCATCAAACCCATCAACATCCACAAACTAGTCATTGTACAATTTGTTCATCTTCAACCTTAGTGAGAGGGGAGCAACATCCATAATGCAGAGGATTTTTAAGAATTCAATAGACATTGATCTTAGGGAACTAATATACTTGAAATATGTCATGGAGGAATTATATATGGAACACTTGGAGGATTATTTAATGAGTCACAATAGGGTTCAATACTAACTTTTTGTCTCCAAATAAATAAATTTCCTAAATCTACGAATCCCACAGATTATAACACTCGTTTCTATCCTTTAGACCGATGGTAGAAAGCTTTAAAAACCTCCCTGTCATAATACATATACACTCCTATAGACCCATGTGATTAAGGGTTCAAAACCTACACTTAAGCTCAAAGGCACTTGTATACAAACAACATAATTAACCCCAACCGTTTGTCAAATGTTTGATTAAGTCGTGATCATTGGATCAAGATTCCAACACACAGTGATCATCGATGGAGAAGGATTTTTGGAGTCACCCGATATCAATACAAAGGAGGATCGAACGACAAGGATTAGTTTCATGATTTCAAGGTGCTCAAAGTTTTAATGGAATAATAAATGGTGATGATCGTTGAAGCCAAAAAGAAGCACAATCGAACGACTTAAAACAATTTCACATATGAACAAGCATGAAGGATAAGTGGAAGGGGTGGACACAAAAAGTGTATTATGGTATATTTGATAATCCACGTGTCAGCATGGTGTCTCTTCGTGTTTTTGGTTTGGAAGTATACTGTGTGCAAGTTTCATTTGCGAAAAGCATGTGGACTGTTCACTCAACTTTTGATCAAGTCACAACTGTTGATTTTATTGAAGCATAGATTGTCCACTCAATGCAAGATTAAGTCCACATCGTCAGATCAAGATCAAAGGGAAATAAATCAATGGACGAAATTGAACTCACATTGAAAGAGTACTCGAGGTTTAACACGAGGTTTTCCATCCACAAAGTGGTTTAATGAGACCACCTTTGAAGATGGAAAAGCGTACACAGATACTCTCAACAGTGGTTTTTAAAACCACCAACTGTGCATCCGTGGGACTTATCTTATGGTTCCAACCCATGGTCACATGGGAAGGAGGTAAGCCCTCGATGTATTACACATTGATAAACTCTAATGACACTTGGTATATGGTTTAGTCACTTAATAAAATAATATAAGGGTCTTCGGGCTAGGTCATAGAAGAGAACATTATGTGTATCCAACTATTGATCACAACGATTGGTCCTATGGGTAAATGAGGCCATGAGCTAGCACCTATCCATCATTTCATTTACAAAGAGCATCAAGTAGAACACAACTTGCACCATTTTGCAACATTTGAATAAAATTCTAGCACTATTGAAAGGATCCTGAATTACGAGTGCCAATTGAGAATATGATTATTAATTTAATTATTTATTAAATAGATTTTTGAAGATGAACCGAAGTCACCCAATTACTTAATGATAATGATAAAGAAATAAATTTGTTGTTAAAACAACATTGATAATATAAAAAGACACATTGGTTCATTTGCACTTTTATGAAGAGACACAATGGTTCATGTCATACTCATACATCTTTTGGAAGTTTATATAAACAAAAAGGAACGGTTAGAAGAAAGTGTCTCTATGGTCCAATTCAAAAGATAAAAATAGAATCATAGTCCAAGTAAGAAATTAAATATGTTGATGAAGTGAGGAGCAAGGGAGTATTGCAGTCCTCTACAGGTTGAAGCCTAAAACAGAGAGTTGGTGTTCTAAACAGAGAGTTGGTGCTTCCTAGAGTTGGTGCTCTAAATAGGGAGTTGATGCTTCCTAGAGTTGGTGCTTTCTAGAGTTGGTGCTCTAAACAGGGAGCTGGTGCTCTAAACATGGGATTGGTGTCTCCTTGAGTTGGTGCTCAAAAGAAGAGACATTGGTGTCTCTTATACATTGTAACTTGTATTTTTTGTGATTGTTAAAATTAATTTCTGTTTTCAGTACATTCCTGTTTATCAATCACTAGTAAATTTGGGTCATTTTGCGATGGTAATTTCGTTGCGCGTGCGACGTTCTATCATGGAGATGGCGACAAATCTTAGAGCCCCAAAATGTCATATCGCTTGTCATGGAAATTGGACTCCTGTACCAGGGGTCATGGTCCTTCAATAATTAAAGAAGAAATATGGCCTCCTATACTAGGACAATAACCAAGATGGCCTCACGTAGGGATAACAACCAAAATGACCTCCTGTACTAGGATAATAACCAACCATGAAAAATTGGACTCCCGTGCCAGGGATCATGACCCAAGTCACTAGGGCTCCCATACTAGGGATAATACCCTTCATTATAAAATGCAAGCTACTACAGAGTAACGATGAAATCAAATAAGGAATGTAGTACAAGACTTACCTTAGTCTACAATCATGCTCAATCTTGCTTGCATTCCTTGAATTCTTTTTAGGTGGCTTATGTTGCTTTCCTTTCTTCCACAACGGACAATGATTTGCATAGTGATAAGGGCTTGAAACCTTTCACATCACTAGCTTGTCAAAAATGGAACTGACCAATTACTCCAAAGGTGCTCAGATTTGGCCACAAAACTTTCTTTAAAATTGTCTCATATAGATTTAAAACTCGGTCTTTTACTACCCTAAACTCTGCCTCAAATCGCTCTGAAGAATTCACCCAAGATTCTTTGTAACTTGCCTTGATATGGACTAGAATCTTCGCTGGAATGTACCACACAACGTGGTCTTAGTATTGTCCCATATTTTCTCTGCAATTCACCTTTGGACAACTCCAGAACTCGCCTTTAGAATAGGCTTATATCTGCGTCAGAACATCCTTAAATATGGTCTCTAAATCGCCTGGACAAACCCCATATATTCACTTCCCATATCTGTTGAAGTTCACTCTTATATTTACCTTAGATTCTACCTTTAACCCAACTTCATATCTTCCCTTTATCACAGCCTCATATCTGCCCTTGTTTCACCTTAGAGAAGGCCTAGATTTTTCTTCATATTTGACCTTAAAACAATCCTCAATATGCCCATAAAAATAGACTTCAACCTCAGCCTTATAGCCTCATAAATTGTGCCTTGTAGCCTCATATAATTCGGTCCAACTGCTTCATATCTTGCCTATTACAGACTTAAAATATTTTCCAAGACAGATAAAAAAGAAACTCACCTTTTCCTCCCTTGTGCTCCTGAATTTTTCACCCTCTTTTCCTCAGATCTGTTTCAAAAACTCGGTCTAGGGATACTTGTAGTTGTGGCAGCCTTAGAGAGGATTTTCTATGCTGCGGTATTATTTTAAGGCCCTCAACAAGACTCGACCAAGGTTGATAGGCCTGTGGCCAGTCTCAAACTTCACCTCAGGGTTTAAGAGAAGGTCTGGCCCTTTCCTTACACCAGTAGTAGGGGTTTAGCAACCCTCAAATCCCCACGGCTTACCTTCATTTACTGTGCAAAAAGTCATATTCAAGTACACTGCTCTGATACCATGTTGAATTTTTTATGCTTAGCTCAAATGCATGTAGTTTATTTATGTTTTAGCATAAGCTGCAACCATACCAATGCATCAGTACAATACACTAGCTACAGTAAACCAAGATCACAAGAAGAATAACCATGCACAAAAGACACTAGAAATTATCCTGGGAAAACCCTTCTCAATCAAGGGAAAAACCCAACAATCCTTTGCTATATTTGCCAAGAGAAGATCCTCCACACTAGAAACCCTAGAGCACACAAGAGGGTGCTTCTATGACTGAGAAAGATGGAACCTAGAAAAGTGTGCCCTAAATTACAGCTCACAATTTCATACCATGCATTGAGTGTGAGTGAGAGAGATGATCCACAATGGGGATCTACTTCTCTAATATATACAAGAATTAACTCAATGAATAGACATGTCACTTGGCACAATAGGGCCGACTTGTATCACTTAGAAATATAATTAATCATTACACAATACTAAGTATCTTTACATGGTGGGGCCGACTTGTACCCTTTACAACACAAATTAGGGTTGTTAGCACTGAGAGTCACACTCAAACTGCCATGAGTGCAAGCTCAATACCATCATAATTTATAGATAATTTTTTATATCAAGGTGAAAAATGGATCAGGAAAACTCATAAAAGATGTCAATCACAAAAGACAATCCCAAAGTATAGACCAACAAGTAAGGCTTAAGACAACTTCAAATCAGGGTTTTAAAGATTAAATGAGGGTGGAAGGTCAGATAAGAAGTGTGGAATATATCTATCATCTACATCAGGTAGCAGGATAGCTATATGAATAATACTTTGTGAAATGAGTGTTAGAATATTGGATGTGCTCATTTAACCATAGACAATATAGCAATATTGTCACCCAACCATAGGCCAAAGCCACCCCCGAGAACCTTAACCTTGACAGAGAAAGATTCTGGAAGCAAACCTTAAGCTTAATAGCCAAACAAAGATGGCACACCTCTCTCCAAGGATAGCACACCAAGCAAGAATAACAAAAGTTGATCAGAGAGTCCAAACCAGAAAACTGAAAATACAGATTGCAGAACTGTCGGCAACAACTACTTCCAGGACTTGCGCACAAACTAGCCAATTGTAGTGCGCACAAGTGTACTTCTACAGTTCTGAGAAGTCTGGCCAAAATGAAGACTGGCCTCCTATATTTATATTGTTTATGCCAGACTACTTGGGCCGACTTCTCATTCTGGGTGCTAATTACTTAGTATATAACATTTCCTTTTTGGCCAACTTCTTCTCTTGGAGGTTGATAACCTAATACAAATCATTCTTTTGAGCCGACTTGTCTTCTAGGGTTCTTAACCAATTATTTAGTGTTTTCTTGCTTCCCGAAATATTATATTCTTGTTAGGTTTACACATGGAGGTAAATACCTCCCACAACTACCATAATATCAACACTCCCTCCTAGATAGGGAGGTATTGAAGGTAATGTTCTTGAGCCCAAACATGCCATTCACCCGGTAGCATCATCATAGTTGTATAGACTGTCTCATGATTAGATCATGAGCACCATCATCACTATCAGTGTCATCAACTACATCATCTCTCGAAACCATACTCCATCTGAGTAATTAGACATGATGTTGAATAAGTCACTTACTCCAAGGAGTGATACAAAAGCCATTCTTGTAATCTGGGCATATGTCCCAGAATAATAGATGTCCTGGACCATTTTCCGTCTAGAGAATCTCTGTCCATCAGTACACTGATCAAACATCTAACTGATAATCACTTTCAACACTACTTTATAGTTTTACAGAACAATGTCATTCAATAGAACACAATTGTGTCTATCCATAGTAGTACATAACTACAATCCAATGGTACACTACCACACCAGGTAGCACACAACTACTTGATCAGTGACATATAGTCACAATCTGTGGAATATATCCACCACAGTAGAATACATCTACTGTCCTGAGATATATAGTGTCTATGGAAATCATATCGTCTGATATCAACCTGCACAAAAAACAATGTTAGGATATAAACTGAATCATCTGGGCCATTCTTCCACTCACAACTGTGAGGCCTGGAAAATCATTTGCCCTCAAAGGTAAAACATAAGTCATGAGCTACTGGACTATTCTTCTTGAGTGTAGAAGAATAACTATCATGATTTCTGAGCCTGGACCATTCACCTATCTGGGCCATTCCTCCGGCAATAAACAAAGTGCAACCTGGAGAGAATGAGTCTACCCTAGGGAATGCCTATCCCTGATTGATGAACCTGGACCATTCACCTATCTAGGCCATTCCTCTGGCACTAAATAAAGTGCAACCTGGAGAGAATGAATCTTCCCTAGGGAATGACTGTCCGGACCATTTCCTAAGGAAACGACTATCTTGCACCAACCTCCAAAATAGACCATTCTTTGAAACTTCTCACAACTGTGAGCTTTGAAAGAATGACTATCCAGCAAGGCAGACCAGTCTTCTTGACCACTACTGAGAGTGACCATCAAGAAGATAGACTGTCCTAGACCATTCCCCCACACTGGCCACAAGGGAAATCGTTGTCTATGGTACATCAACAATCCATCGAACCATTTTCATTACAAAAATGACCGTTCAATCTGGACCATTTTCCGAACTGGAAAATTCTTGTCCGTCAGAAATCTCAAACCACTTTCCGAACTGGAAAGGAACTGCTCATCCTGGACAATTTTTCAAACTGAAAAATGACTGTCCATAAACAAATAACACATCAGTGCTCCCTCCCAACCTGGGAGTCATCCCTTCCCTTTTAATAAGGAAGTTGTCTCCACGAGCTTCAACTTGTTTCTTGAGTACGCAAACTCTTTCATCTTGGACAAAGATTTTACCAAAATATTTTATCATCTGTGGATATATATTGGAGAACCACTTCTCTTTTTCTGGACTTCATCATGGAGAATGTAATTCTTGATCTCAATGTACATCGGTCTTCCTGGAACATTGGTTTTCTCTGAAGGCTTCATATAGCTCTGATCATTATAGTATATCATAGTTGGATTCAATTCTTTTGTTTTCTGCTAGCTCATAACATCGTGGCAAGGCTCAAACTAGAACATATCCAAGTGGAATTTCTTTTGCCATCATGAGTGTTTGTCATGGATTAGCAATCCATCATTCTGGACTTTTGAGTAACCATTTTGATACAATATCTCTGTTATCGAAAGTTTTCACCACGCTTCTGTTGTGCATTGGAGGCTCTCTACCAAGTTGTATTCTTCCATCTGCATACAAGAGTCTCTTTCTGGTATATCTCAAAACATTGAGGTCGCTTTGCGTATGCTTCTTTGGTTGATTAATCTGTTGAGGAGAACAATCCTTACATTCATCTGATGTAAACTCCAACCCATGGATACTGCACTAGATATAATGTCTCAGGTAGAGGTATGTCTGGAACAAGCTCATCATCATATTCCTCTCCCTCCATCTAAGAGAACCTTTAGTTCTGGATCTCTCAATGCTTTCATTCATAATTCTTCCATACACTGTTCTTCATCACAACTTTCATTTCTTCTATGTGATTGCTTCTAGTGGGTTCAAGCTAGTAGTGTAATGACTGGTTGTTCTGGCTTTTCTTTCTCTCTTGGAATCTTCATGTTCTTCCTCATGTTTCTCTTTAGCTCTTGGATCCATGTAGTTTTCTATAGATTCCATGCCTTGAAGATTCCAACTTCTTTATTTCACCATAGGATCATGGATGTGGATGGACAACCAGGGATACTTTAAGGCTTCTTTTCGAAGAAGACTTCTTCTAAAGTCAAACTGAACACATGTTGTTCTTCATGGTTGCTACCATTGATGGGAGCATGGATAGATACTACATAATCCTCAATGGATCATATTGTTTAGGATTAGCTCCCTCCTAATCCTTTCTTCATGCATGAATGCATGCTCTTCTTTTGGAATTATATAATCGGTTCCCTCCATATAAGAGAGGTCATGCACTCATCTACATCTTTATTTCCTTTTGCAAAGTGTCACAAGTATTTTCTTCTTGATTGTTGACTTCTTTCTGTTTTTACTTCTTCTAGGTTTCTTCAAGTTTGATTCTAATTTCGACAGTTGTAATAGCTTCCACATGAATTATTACCAAGGATTGTCAATGTACTTCATCTTCTCGTGTGTATTGCTTGTCTTGAAGTAATCGTGATAGAAATCCTTATCTTGTTGTTTTTCCATAGGTATTGTTTCTCTTTGAACATCTTATCTTCTAAGAAATAGATGTGCAAGATATGTACATAAACTATGTAAACATGGTATGTACAAGAACTATGAAGAATATTGTTACCTTGTCTTAGAAGAAGAAGTTTGTTTTATCCTACTTGATCTTCTTGGAGGGTTCCCTTTCTTCAACAACTAATGCTTCGTGTGTTTCCTTCCTTTTCTTTAGCTTGGGACAATGATTCTTGTAGTGACCATATTTTCGATAGTTGAAGCATTGTATTTTCGACATATCTTTCTCTTGATCTGGCTTCTTCCTTGAGCTAAACTTCCTTTTATTCTTGAAGTTCTTGAACCTTGTTGTGAAGGCTTGATCATTGTATTTCTTTTGAGGTTTCTCTTTTTCACTAATCCTTGATTCTTCTCGTGCACAACAAGTCCAAAGTTCTTCAAATGTAGGATACTCCTTCCTTGTGTTCATGCTTGCGGAAAATGCATCCCATGTCTTGGGAATACCATTGAGTACTATATTTACCAGTTCCTTCTATGAAATGATCTCTTCAATAGATTGTAGTTGATCTCTTAACTGAGAGATTCTCACAAAGTTTGATGCTATGTTGTCATCATCATTCCTTTTCATGTCACAGAGCTCATTCTTCAAACTCATTAATTGCCCAATGTTTCTAACTGAGAGGAGGTTTGTTAGGGCATCGTACATCTTCTTAGATGAGTCAAGATGGGAGATGTAGGGTATCAAGTGGTATTTTATAGAGTCCACTATGATACTCATGGCATTGATGTCATTGTCTTTGAACTTCTCCATAACTGCAACATTCTGAGGTTCTGTCTCTTTTCCTTCTTCAAACTCTGGTTCCACAATCTTTCCTTTCACGATATCCAACACTTTATTCTTGGCAAGGATGAGGTCAATCATTGTCTTCCATGCTCTGAAGTTAGAAGCTCCTTCTAACTTGTTTTCTGACTTCATAGAGTAAGTCATAATTTCTTTGACTTGGTTAACCCTTGATTTTGACCAAAAACTCAAACTTGACATCTTAGCTTGTTGAGAGTACCAGGAGGTGCGCTAGGCTAGGGTGCACTAGTATATCTAGAAATTAGGTCAATCTCTTCACTTAAGGTGCCTCAACGAGAGGGTTAGGGTTTTGTTTCTGCAACAAAGGCTGGTTGCAATTGCAACTTCAACTGAGCAAATCCTCCCAATCTAGCTTCCAGCGGTTAGACTGTCTGAAGATAGTGTGGGCCCATAACTTGTTATAATATTGGATGTGCTCATTTAACCATAGACAATATAGCAATATTGTCACCCAACCATAGGCTGAAGCCACCCCGAGCACCTTAACCTTGACAAAGAAATATTCTGGAAGCAAACCCTAGGCTTAATAGCCAAAAAAAGGTGGCACACCTCTTTCCAAGGATAGCGAACCAAGCAAGAATAAAAAAAGTTGATCAGAGAGTCCAACCCAAAAAATGGAAAATACAGATTGCAGAACTGCTGGCAGCAGCTACTCCCAGGACTTGCACACAAACTGGCCAACTGCAGTGTGCACAAGTGTACTTCTACATTTATGAGAAGTCTGGCCAAAATGAAGACTGGCCTCCTATATTTATATTGTTTCTTCCAGACTATCTGGGCTGATTTCTCATTCTTGGTGCTAATTACTTAGTATATAACATTTCCTTTTTGGTCGACTTCTTCGCTTGGAGGTTGATAACCTAATACAAATTCTTCTCTTGAGCCGACTTGTCTTCTAGGGTTCTTAACCAATTATTTAGGGTTTCTTCTTGCTTCCCGGAATATTCTATTCTCGTCAGGTTTACACGTGGAGGTAAATAACTCCCACAACTACCATAATATCAATAATGAGAACCTCTCAAGAGAAAGAGCAAAGCTCTGATATATCTGCAAACATTATCACAATATAACATAAACTGAAATAAGGATGCAACTAGCTAAATGAATCATTCACTTAGCGGAAATCAAAGTAAGATAACAATGAAGAGATAAGGAAAAAGATTGATTTCCATTAACAAAGTGTCTTAAATATGGTTTACATAGTAGGAACAAAATATTTTTTATATTAAAATATAAAAACTAGAGGTCTCTCCCATACCATTCCAACCTGAAAAATTAAATCAACTTTAAAAGGGTGGATCAACAAGGAAAAGCAAGAAGGAGGGTAGCAAACAATCTTCAAAGTCATTCCATTGGGCATGGAGTTAACACATCCTACATATCAAAGGAACTCAAGCTCATACTAGACCAAAAGGGATATAATGATGGATGGAGGTATAAGAAGGATAACAAAAAGAAGAATATCATCAAGCAAAGATCCTCTCTACAAAAATGACGTAAAAGATTACTAGAACATAAATCATGAAAGGAGGCAATTACTACAAATCATTTGCAGCTCATGAATCTCCTGCCTCATGAAAAACCATTGATCTTCAATGCCTACAATTACATTCAAGCAAGATGACAAGGTAAAATGATAATAAAGAACACAAAATCTGATAAGCAACTCTCATGAATCTCTAATGGCATAAATGATAATTACAACAGGCCCTCAGGCTTACAAATACACAGATAAACTGCCCCTGCATCTCTCTCAAGCTCTCTTAGATCATGAATCCAACCCTTTTCTTCTCAAAATTCCTTTCATTTATAGTGAATGATCTCTCTCTACCCTAAGGAGGTCGAAAACAAGGAGCTACATAGCATCCTCCTCCATTTAGGAGTATTTTTACAAAATATTCCACCAAAAACTTAACAAAATCCTATTTTTTGGGATCTTGTCCATTGTGATAAATTCCTATTGAAAAAGTTCATGCTACTTGATATGAAGATGGAACACATTTCCCTCATGTCTAAATAACTCCTAGGAGACCATTCAAACCTTCCTTCACAATTGACATCCTTCCCATAGCTCAAATTGGTCAAACTGTTAGAGTTCGCAGCGCCTGTGACAACATGCGCTGCGAACTTTCCTGTAGGTGATGTTTTTTTCTTTTCTCCAAAAATATGAAGTGGGTCAGGCTGAACTTTTGTCAGCAAGTCAAAAACACAATGTTTTTCCTCCACACCAAATTTCAGAGGAACCCAGATGGGCATTCAAAGTTATGAGAAAAACAACGTCCTCTAATGTGTGTTAATTTCTTAAAAACTGTAAAAAATACTAGTTCGCAACGCCGGCGCTGCGAAATTTCCTGTAGCAGCCTATTTTATTTTTTCAAAGATTCAACACCTCAAAACTTATTTCAGGAGTCCATACATGCTACACAATTCCATTATCTTGATATATAATCCTTTAAAGTTGAATTTGAAAGGATGCAAAAGATGAAAGTTTCAACAATCCTAGAACAGAGTGTTTGTAGCACAGTTCGCAACGCCAATATGAAAACCAACCAAAACACCTTTCTCAACCCTCAAACATGATGAACAATATCATGGAGTACCAGGTGGATCTAGGCTTAATGCTGAAATCTTTGAATTAACACAGAGGTGTCTGCAAGCTGTCCAAGTTCGCAACACCTGTCCCCAGTTCGCAGCGCCTGATTCAAACAAGATTTGCATGCTTTGAGGAAACTGATAGGATGTCCAAAGACCTGATCCCTGAAAATTTGTTAAAAATAGGCTCTGGAAACAATGAAATCCCTTAGCATGACAAAAAGGTAATGATGGCAATGAATGAATGGAGCACTTGAGTATGATGTGAACTCTCCTAGTGAGTTGGCAACACATACAACTGTCTTTAACTTGACATTTAAACAGATGGATGATGACAAAGAGAACCTTTTATACAACTGAGAGGTGACATGTCATGGTAATGATGTAAGGATCAAAGGCGTGACTCAAAAACAAAACCAAAGTGGTTCTTTTTTACCCCTACAATTCTATGTGCTAACATCTTGCTCCATAGGGGATGGCATGCTCCCTGTGAGCTGCCAAGAACCTGCAGTTCCAATGCCTTATCCATCCCATCTCTGCAATATGTACTTTGTCTATGCCTTGAGAGAACCTCTGATCATTTATTGACAACTGAAAAACACTCATTGCAAACCAAATGCTTGCATAGCAAGCTTATTTATATACATTCCTACACTAATCTATCCGATTGAGCTTCTTTGCTTAATTGAAGTCATACTTCCAATGCAGCCAGGTGAGTATCGAATTGATGAAAATAACTCCTTCCATGCAACTGTTCAAAAGAGTTTTCAAGTGATATGAAGCTTACATCAAGAGGTTAGTAAGCAATGGATACTTACAACTATGATCTGAAATCATACCAACAATTGGATCATTAGAAACCTTTGAAAAATATAACTCTATGTAAAAATCCACAGGGTCATGAAACTTATGAAGAGACATTTTTAATGGGTTAATAAAACCATCTTGCTCCTCTGTGAAGATTGATTCATCAATAAAATCATGGTCCTCATATACTTTACAGCTACTCATATGTTGTTTGATGTTTGTTGCAAGTGCAAGTATAGAAATGATAGACATTTCCTTACTGATCCTTGGAGTTTTTTGCTCATCAATAGGTGATAAAGAGAATTCCAA
This sequence comes from Picea sitchensis, assembly GCA_010110895.2. Classification (NCBI taxonomy): domain Eukaryota; kingdom Viridiplantae; phylum Streptophyta; class Pinopsida; order Pinales; family Pinaceae; genus Picea; species Picea sitchensis. The sequence goes on along the minus strand of SNQJ01S0019000.1, from coordinate 105,281 downwards.
TTGTTGCTGCAATTCTTCCTTATCTCCTTCATTGTACTCCCATGTCTCGGATTCAAAACTGTCACATGTTGATATATCGATCTGCTCATTGTCATTTGAATACTCAAAGGAAACAATTTGATTTTCATGACAACTTAAAATAGTAGATACATTTGATACAATGTCAAAAGTATCTACATTCTGGCTATCACTTTGAAGATCATCAACCTCTTGATCATAATGAAAAGTGTCTTCTACTGCAGTATACTCTTTGTGACTATTTGATCCTTTACTCAACAAATCAAATTCATAACAACATTATTGATAAAGGAAATCAGCTGCAAATTTCTCTTTGCAAAATAAATGAAATGCAACATGAAAATGTCTTAGTGAAGTAATACAAGCAACCAGGAGTGATCTACACCAATCACGAGCTGATCCATATAAAGAGTATGTAAACAATTTGATGAGGACATCTTCATGTATAGATTTCAGCTTAAGTATGCACTCGTGAAAATCTAGTAAAAACTCAGCTGGCATTTCCCAATTTTCCCCTCTAAACCTAGGAAGGCATCCTTCCCATTCACTTCTATCAGGCACGGGGTTTGGAAAACCAAACATATTTGAGAAATCACAAAATGCATACCTATGAGCAAGAATCTTGTACATTTCAAACCAGTGGAGTCGCCCATAGATTCATCTATGATGAAGCTGGAGTCGTCATGTAGAATATTGCAGTCAAGCTGGTGTCCTGCTCCTCTCTACCATCAGGAGCTAGATCTGATCGTTGTCATTCTCCCAGGGAATATTTCTTCACTTTCATCCCAACAACAACGCCAATAATGTTAGCACTAAGAGTCACACTCAGACTGCCATGAGTGCAAGCTCAATACCCATCAAAATTTATAGATAATTGTTTATATCAAGGTGACAAATGGATGAGGAAAACTCAGAAAATGTGTCAATCACAGAAGGAAATCCCAAAGTATAAACCAACAAGTAAGGCTTTAGACAACTTTAAATGATGGTTTTAAAGATTATATGAGGGTGGAAGATCAGATAAGAAGTGTGGAATATATCTATCATCTACATCAGGTAGCAGGATAGCTATATGAACAAGACTCTGTGAAATAAGAACATCTCAAGACAAAGAGAAAAGCTATGATATATCTGCAAACATTATCAAAATATAACATATACTGAAATAAGGATGCAACCAACTAAACGAATCATTCACTTAGCTGAAATCAAAGTAAGATAACAATGAAGAGATAAGAAAAAAGACCGATTTCCATTAACAAAGTGTCTTAAATCTGGTTTACACAATAGGAACAAAATCTCTGTTATATGACAATATGAAAACCAGAGGTCTATCCCATACCATTCCAACCTGAAAAATTAAATCAATTTTAAAAGGGTGGATCAACAAGGAAAAACAAGAAGGAGGGTAGCAAACAGTTTGCAAAGTCATTCCATTGGGCATGGAGTCAACACATCCTATAGATCAAAGGCACTCAAGATCATACCAGACCAAAAGGGATATAATGATGGATGGAGGTATAAGAAGGATAAAAAATAAGAAGAATATCATCAAGCAACGATTCTCTCTGCAAAAATGACTTAAAATATTACTAGAACAAAAATCATGAAAGGAGGCAATTACTACAAATCATTTGTAGCTCATGAATCTCTTGCCTCATGAAAAACCACTGATATTCAATGCGTGCAATTCCATTCAAGCAATATGACAAGATAAAATAATAATAAAGAACACAAATTATGATAAACAACTCTCACGAATCTCTAATGGCAGAAATGCTAATTACAACAGACCCTCAAGCTTACAAATACACAGAAAAACTGCCCCTGCAACTCTCTTGGATCATGAATCCAACCCTTTTCTTCTCAAAATCCCTTTCATTTATAGTTAATGATATCTCTCTACCCTAAGGAATTCTAAACCAAGGAGATACATAGGATCCTCCTCCATTTAGGAGTCTTGTTACAAAATATTCCAACAAAAACTTAACAAAATCCCATTTTTGGGGATCTTGTCCATTGCGATAAATGCCTATTGAAACAGGGCATGCTACTTGATCTGAAGATGGAACACATGCCTCTCATGTCCAACTAACTCCTAGGAGACCATTCGAACCTTCCTTCACAGTTGGTATCCTTACCATAGCTCAGATTGGTCAGACTGTTAGAGTTTGCAACGCCCGTGACAACATGCGCTGCGAACTTTCCTATAGGTGATTTTTTTGGCTTTTATCCAAACATACGAAGTGGGTCAGGCTGAATTTTTGTCAGCAAGTCAAAAACACTATGTTTTTCCTCTACGCCAAATTTCAAAGGAGCCCATATGGGCATTAAAAAGTTATGAGAAAAAACATCCTCTGTTATGTGCTAATTTCTTAAAAACTGTCAAAAATACCAGTTCGCAGCGTCGGCGCTGCGAACTTTCCTGTAGTAGCCTGTTTTATTTTTCCAAATCTTCAACACCTCAAAACTTATGTCAGGATTCCATACATGCCTAAAAAATCCATTATCTTGATATATAATCGTTTAAAGCTGAATTTGAAAGGATGCAAATGATGAAAGTTTGAACAATCCTAGAACAGAGTGTTTGCAACACAATTTGCAGTGCCAATATGAACCATCCAAAACCCCCTTCTCAACCCTCAAACATTATGAACACTCTCATGGAGTACCAGGTGGATCTAGGATTGATGTTGGCATCTTTGAATTATCACAGAGGTGTCTGCAAGCTGTCCAACCTCCAACTCTCTCCTTCAACCAATTTGCAGTGAAGTTCACAGCGCCTGTCACCAATTCGCAACACCTGATTCAAACAAGATTTTCATGCTTCGAGGAGACTATTAGGATTTCCAAAGACCTGATGCCTGAAAATTTGTTAAAAATAGGCTCTGTAAACAATCAAATCCATTAGCATGACAAAAAGGTAATGATGGCAATGAATGAATGGAGCACTTGAGTACGCCGCGAACTCTCCTAGTGAGTTGTCAACACATACAACTGTCTTTAACTTGAACAGATGGATGATGAAGAAGAGAACCTTTTATACAACTGAGATGTGACATGTCGTGGTAATGATGTAAGGATAAAAGGTGTGACTCAAAAACAAAACCAAAGTGGTTCTTTTTTACCCCTACAATTCTATGTGCTAACAAGGGTTTTTACCAAAGTCTTACTCTCTGACAATATAGCAAGGGATCTCGCACATCCTCTAGTGCTCTACCACTAGGGACAAGTCCACCTGTGCTCAACCACAGGGACACCACTCTCAACAGATCAACTCAACTAATTCCATAGGAGTACTATCTGGAGAACCATCTTAAGTCGACTCAACTAAGTCCATAGGAGTCTGAAAGGAGACCATCTCATGTCGTCTCAACTCAGTCTAGAGGAGAATGACAAGAGACCACACGTCATATCAATTCAGTCCAGAGGATAACGACCTAGAGAATGTCTCATGAAGTTGCAATCAACAACACATAGGTAGTGCACAAGTCTGGAAGATGAGAAACAATAGCTGCAGTGGTGCAACACACTCTTGTTCAACCTTTTTGGTACTCTTACTTGTGCACTACCCTGGAGAAGGTGCGCTCTCTTGGTTTATCTATTGGTTCTAGTGTGGCTTACCAGAATCATTCTATCTAGAAAATGTTAAGGTGCACGAGGGTGGATTTGTGCCTATGGTTGGGTGACGATGGTGTAGCATTGTCTATGGTGAAACGAGCACAATATTCTAACATAACCGCCCTCATTAATTTTACCACTAGGTTATGGATTAAGAGTCGACTTGCTCAACATTATTTTACATTACTTTAGGTGACTAAGGTTGGCCTAAGCATTTATGTGGGCAAATACCCCCCTAATAAAGGGAAACACCTCTCCTCATGAGTTGTAAAATCATATTGATTAATCTTGTGATTGTTTCTTTAGCCCATGGACACCCTATCTCTCTTGTTCATGGGTTATCTCTCTCTTTCTCTTGAGCACTCTTATTTATATGATCTACTCTTGATTAGTGAAGTTATAAATCTGAAGTGTTTTACTTTCTTGGATTAGGGTTTGCCAAAGTTGTCATTGTAGATGTATGACTTCAACATGGTATCGAAGCCAATTTGACTCTTCCCTATCCAATCTTATTTCCATGATGAAACTAGGGTTTTCAACGCTTTTTTGAGACATCGACAAATTTATAAGGCTCTTTTCACTAGTGCCTTCCTTCTTTGGCATTTTTTAAATTTTTTTCAAGGGAGTTAAATGGGATTCTTTATATAAATTTTCCCTTTTTAGGCTAGTGCTCTCCTCCCCTATGGGTTTTCATTCCTATTTCTAGTCACCAACACGTTTTTAGGGTTATTTTACCCTCTTCACCACCAACACCCTCCTCTTTTGGTGAATTTTTAGTTTTTCCAATGCNAATTTTCCCTTTTTAGGCTAGTGCTCTCCTCCCCTATGGGTTTTCATTCCTATTTCTAGTCACCAACACGTTTTTAGGGTTATTTTACCCTCTTCACCACCAACACCCTCCTCTTTTGGTGAATTTTTAGTTTTTCCAATGCATTTGAGGGATTTCTTTTGCAGATCAGTGCTCTTATAAGGAAACACATTGTATCTTTCTCTCTATTTCAACCAATATTCACTATTGTTTTTTGGAACATTGTTTTTTTTTTTTTCTCTTTCCTAAAGACCTTTGCTAGAGGCATTATCATTGCAAACCTGAGAGTTCATCATTTCTTCTTTAAGGACTTTAAGAGGGTCCACCTATCATATTTCATCTAGAGAATTTCTTAGCGACAATATTTTACAAGTTATACAGTTGATTTGAGAGACTATTGACTAGTGGCATTTGTCTTTAGGGATATAGAACTAGGGTTTCTACATCATCTTTATTGTAGGGATTCAAGCCCTCTTTTTGGTCCCTCTAGTAGACTCTCTTAAAGTATTCATAGAGACTTCATTTCATTGGAGATGATGGACAATTTATTTGGCACATGTATGGCAATGTACTTTGTCGACTAAGGTGTGTTGGGTTCAAAGGTTGATATTCCTTGTATAACATAGTTACCAACTTAACAAAAACTCTCTCTCCAGAGTTAGTCATTTTTTAAAGGTTGCATCTAGTGGTTTTTTTTACCTTCATTTCAAAAAGTGGTGCTATCAGTAACATCCATTTTTTTTGGAGGTTAAAATTACAAAATTTTGCAACTATGATATG
>SNQJ01S0019000.1:71875-83576 GCA_010110895.2 Picea sitchensis | reverse complement strand
CCCCCAGAAAAAAAAAATGGGCAGTTTTTTGCGTCCACTTTTAGCGGTTTTTAGCACACGATTTTCTCTTTTGGCGGTTTTGTGCCACATGGGCAGAGTTGTGGTTTAGCCCGTGGTTTTCTAATTATGGTTAAGGAATTAGGGTTGTAGTCTAATATGACTCAATGGATTAGAGGTTTTGGATGCCGTGGGATCCTATATATATTGTATTGTAAAAAATGAAGTTGGAAGATAATGAATAAGAATTAGAGGTGTGGCTCTAAACAGGGTGTTGGTTTTCACGGTTTGGGTTTCCAGGGTAAATCTTTGTGTATATGTGAGATTGCAATTGTGTTCTTTTCTGTTTTCTAAGAATCTGTGTGTGCATTGCATTACATTACGATAAAAGGTTTAAAACTTACATCAGATTTGTTGTTATACAACGTTCATAAGAATATAATCTTGCCTGCGGAGTTAGAACTAGACCATCTATGCAATACGAGTGCAAATATCTTCTACATTTCATAAGTTAAACATGGTCATTCAGGGCATTCAAGATATGTAATTCAAAGAAGTTTTGTTGGCAGTTATTGCTAATCGGATAACTAGTTGAGACATGCAAAGGAAGAAAGAGGTGCAAAATAACCAGTCTCGAACATTCATCATGTAGCTTCTATATCACAACATTCAACCAATAGAAAGTCCAACAACCAATAGAAGACAACTCATATAATGAGCATAAAGAAAAGCTTAGCATCTATTTATAGAGTTATAACCAACAAGTAGATCATTGTTTACACAGATGCACAAAAAAACATTACTTTCACTTATTTCAGTTATTAAGCAGGAAAGATAAAATAATAATACAGAATTGAGAACTTATCTGTTCAAATGGGTTTCTCAGTCAAACCAACTAAGGGTGAGCGATTTTCCACCCAACCATAGGCATAGATGCACTTTGTTTTTCTACATTTGACCACCCCTTAGCCAGAGCATGATACCACAAGGGCAAATTCATGCAATCTCTCAACAAATCTTAACAAATAACAACTCTCAACGATTAATTCGCAGGGAAATTCTCCCACATGGTTAGGGTAAGGAGGCAATGATAACCTGACTAGTCATCGTTCAAAGACCCCCGAATTCATGGCTCAACTTCTCCCCACTCAGTATGCCCTCGATTTCTCATTCTTTGTAGGCCAAAATCTCCTCATGCACCTTTGCACGTGTCCTCTTCATGCAACGACAACCTTTCTCCTCTCACCCATGTGCATAACCTCCTTCTCTGCTCCTCGTGCACCGACACGCGTGGGTCTGCCCCCTTTCCCCAATCAAACCCCATCTCTCATGCAATTTGCCCCCTTCGATGGTGGGCATGTTTTCCAAGGACACGAGAGAAACTTCTAGAGGGCAATTTGACTATCCATCTTTCACCTATCTCATCATACTCAACCCATTCCTCTCATAATTGTGGAAGGTGGTCCTTCCACCCACTGCATTAAATGATGGGCTTGTCAAATCAAAGGAAAATGAAGGATATTTCTCACAAATAATTTGGCTTCACAAAATAATTTTGGCAAAGGTGGCTAGGGATCCTTGGGCATATTGAACCCCTTCTTCACTCCCTCACTATTTCTCACTTGTGGTATCATGGTCCCTATAGACACTCAGTCAGTTTTTGGCATTTTCTTATTTGTTGAACGGTATATTCTTTTTTTACAACATTTAAATGTCCAGATCATCACGACATCGTAATTAATTATCCATGCCAAAATTAAAATAGTAATTAGTGAAATTAATTACATATTTAATCTGGAGATCAAAATACGTATGTTACTTTTTTCATATCTACGATTGCTTTGAACCATAGTAGATTATGCCAGTCCCCTACTTAACTATTAATGGTCTTTGATGGCATGGCTTGGCTTGGGAGGAGGGGGGTTTTAACATCATTTTCAAATCTTAGAATATCATTTTTCATTCCATAACATGAATGGATAAAATATATTCAGAAAGAGACTTAAATTTGCCCCCGTTCTATTAATGAGCTTAAGACCAATCTCGTCAGAATATATGCCAAAAGAATGTTTACTAGCTATTTAAACCAACATGCAATAATTGTTATTTCTCATCCACTTTTAGATTTCCAAGAACTTTTTAGTTGCTGTAAAAGTAATACAAAGGAGAAATGGCATGCTGTTATTTATTTGACTGACCCAAGTGAAAAAAAATCACTTGAAACAACATACGTAAAGCTAAATTTAAATTAAATCGCAAATGGCTTTATGCATTTAAAAAAACTCTGAAATGCATCTTTTAGCCACATTTGGTTGTCTACTCTGATCTCAAAATTCAGTCTTTCCCTGATATATATTATATGTGACCAAAATGGAATTGAGAACGACTAAAACCTTATTTGCAAAAAAAATCAATTCAATAATTTTCAGAAACCTCCTGAGCTTGAATTCACAAAAGCAGAGAAGAAGTACAATCGTAGCCTGCATTTTACAACACCTCAACTGTGTAAATCTAATAAGCTTTATCTCAGAATTAGCTGCAGCCTTTGCAATACAAATAGACCATGATACGTGTTCCTGAGAAGTCATATTGAAGAATACATTTCTGGTCTTTCCCCCAACAATCATCTTCAAGCAAGTGATCAGAATCTTGAGTTTCAAATGATCTAAGCCTTCTCATTTACAGGAGTAAATGATGTACAAACACGTGCAGAGCAAATGGACTTTATAAGAGTTCCGTGTCTCAAAGATGAAGTATCCTCCTCTAGCACATGACCAGCAAATAAAGCATGCACACAGGGACCGCGATATTACCATTTCGAACTCCACACATAGGGAGGAAGCAGTTCAAGCTGAGGACTACTTTTAAACTTTTAGTTTACTGTCCTGGGATGTCTTGCACTTGCCACTTATGATGAGCAGTGCTTATCATCAGAAAAGAGGTGAGTTCCTTGATTTGTATTAAAAAGAAAATTGTGACACAATTTGGATTCCCAACCTCTTGGTTCATTGGCACCTCTGTTTCATCAATGGCTCCTCCACATGAGTAATTTCATATGCATTTTGCACCTGATGACCAACATTAGAGGCCCTTGGAACTTCTCAAGCGAGCCTGCTGACCCTCCAATCTAGCTTCCAGTAATTTTGCTTTCAAACTGTTCTCGCGTGTGCCCTTTTGCCGATCTAAATAACTTTTTGGTCTTCCAGGATCAGGGGAAGCCTGGTGATGATTCCACTGGCGGGTTGGGCTAGCTAACCCATGCATGGGTGCTAAGCTAGTACCTAAAAGGTGATCTATGCCACTCCCAACAGATCGAAACCTCCATGATGCCTGATTCGGATAACAATCGGTCATGTGATCTGGATCCTGCTTTATCACACTGCATTCTGATTGAATCGATTCAGTTCTGGCTAGATTCTCACTCACATGCTTTGAATTTTTCCCATTATCTTGGGTATCATTTCCTAAGGTTTTCTTCTCACGATGTCCCTCCCAAGCATCACTCCTCTCCATCCGGGGTGAACTATTTGTCAAATCCCGCTGACTTCCTTTCTCTCTAGTTCCTTCTGCTACCCTGATGGCATCTACCTTGCTCCCTTTTAGCTTCTCTAATAGCTGTGCTTTGCTGCTATGCCGTGATCTTGCACTTCCTAATTGGTCTTCAAAAGGTATCCTCTTGTCATGGGACCTCTGGCCTTTTATTTCTTGCTGGAATAAGATCTTTTGTTCGCACGATTTTCGACCCATTGTTTCATCCATACTACACAGAGATGCATATCCCCATTTGTAGCCTCTAATGTTTCTATCATCCACACTGTCTCTGTTTAGTTCAATGGAATGCAGGTCACTATCTGCAGAATCTTCATCACCAGCATCTTGAGGTGCACTTATAGCCCCATTCAAGTGCATTGATTCAAGTGATTGTCTACGAAACAGGTCCGCTTCCCTACCATCTTTCTGGTATCTCACCTCGTTCCTCAAGTTGTTGGCTCTTTTGGCTTTCAAAAAGGCCTCGAGTTCAGTTCTTAACCTATCCACGATTGCATCTTTTTCTTCAAGTTCAAAACGGGTTTCAGCCAGCTTCATATTAACTCTTTCTTCTCTCCATATTTCTGCTATTTGAAGGATTTTTTGTTCCTCTTCAACCTCTCTTTTTACCTTCGCCGATTCCTGTTTCATGTCTTCTCCCTCTGCCTTATCCTTCCCAACTTCTATAGTCAATTCATCACAGAAATCCTCCACCAATTCTCTAGTATTCCTTTCCCTCTCCAAGTCTTGCAATGCCTTTGTAAATGCTGTCTTCACATCAGCCAGGTCTCTAGCCAGCTTTCTATGCAGGCTCTCTGATCTCCTCCGCAACTTCCTTTCATCTTCAAGTTCATCTCTGACAGACTGAACAGCTGCTCTCATTTTCTCTTGCTCCTTGCTTTTCCACATCATCTTCTCATCTGCAAATCTTTTCATCAAGCTATCAATTTGGTGACGATCAGCTTTCTGTTCCTGCATCAATTCTTGGACCCGGGCTCGAGTATGATCTAATTCTACCCGTAATGCTGTTACCAAGGAAATACTTGATGAATGCTGCTCCTCCAGGCTCCATATACGGTTCAAGACCTTCAGCAACTCTGTTGAGGTTGTCAGACTGTAGCCGGATTCTCTCGGTCTTATCTTCAAGTCCAATGAACTTGTCGGAGTAATTGCTTGATCATAAGCTCCAACCTACCAAGAAAACATGCATTCATCATAAGCCAAAAAAGCTAAGATTTAAACTAGATATTCTTAAAATCTGTCCATCCAATGAAGTTTGAACTAATTCTATCAATTGTAAAAAGTACAAGTCATAGAGGAGATGAGGCTAGCATAGAAAGAAAATAACAGACACGAATTTGAAATATGACTGCTATGGAAAAGTAACCTGAATGGTTTCCCCATAACATGTGGAAATTTTCAGTTATTTAGGTATTTTCAGCCTTGTACAGCATCGTATGTGATCTAAGAAGATTGCCATATGGCACAATGTATTTGATCGGATCAGAAACTTGTATCAATGCATATGAAGCACAAAGATAGCAATGTATTTGTTTTTCCTGCTCTCTCTTTCAAAGATATTAAATTGGTTGGGAGAATAGAGTTGTTTCCAGTCTCCAACACAGTTTGTGAAACAGGAACAAGTTACAACTAAACAGCTGCCTAAAAACATGTCCTGGATATATCTGGATTCTGGATCACAGGCCCACAAAAAACTGCAATTTACTTTTCTTATTTTATTTTAGTTCTTTATTTATTTTTGGTGGTGGGTTCAAATGTGCCTCCGGTAAACGCTAAAGGCTAAAACTCTATAACTGCCTGAAAACCCTTAAAAGGGCCTACAAAAAATAAGAGGACGATGGAACATTATTGCAAAGGGGGCAGTCTGTCCCACTTTGTTCTTACTTGCATTGTTGTCTTTAGTTTAGAAATACAATTATAATAATAATAATCACATATTTCTGAAGATTTTTTAAATACTCAGTTGAGGAACTTTTACTGTTTTCTTAGTTCAGGTAACTTAATTGTCTAGGAGGCGCACTGAATTAGGCTAACAGACTGCTTATTTTCAAGGAAGGAGCAATAAAGCTTTTACATAATAAATAGAAAAGTGCCACATACTTCTCAGTTGCTGAGAATCTAAGAACAGACATCGTCAAGCCATAAAGGTATTATGCCAGCGGATAGTACCTCTTTCAAGGAAGGAGCAATAAAGCTTTTACATAATAAATAGAAAAGTGCCACATACTTCTCAGTTGCTGAGAATCTAAGAACAGACATCATCAAGCCATAAAGGTATTATGCCAGCGGATAGTACCTCTAGTGAGCTGCTACAACTTGCTGGTGATACAGTCTGCAAAGCCCCACTGTTTCTTTCATTATATGCATGGTGTTGTATCAATGAGGCTGCCACTTGTCTTCTGAGTGTACTATTACTTGGTGCTACCTGAAATAAGATAATGATAAATGAAGGTAAATCAAACCAAAAAAGTTTGGTTTCTCTACAGCTCCAAATCTCTTAGATTTCACGCAAGGAAATACGTAAAACTTCAGAGAGCAGTGGTAAATATAAACTCATATGATTCCAAGGATCAACAAAAGCACCTAAAGGCAAATCATATAAACTAACTGAATGCATACATCATTCACAAACATTACAAGCAATGGAAAAATGGAAACATGAACATGATGTTCTTCACTCATAGAAAAGGGAACTGATAAACTGACTGTTAAGATAGGACTTCAGTATCAACACGACTGTGAAGATATTAACATAAGGAAATATGCCCATTCATGCACATACGAAAAAAAATAAAAATTGCAACATGGGCAGAGACTGATCAAATCATTTATACCAAAAGAATTGAAACAACCAAACATTTTTCATTGAAAACCAATAGGAACTTCTTAACAGAGCAAAGTTTGTCAAATTTCTGAAACCCTTTATACCTAGCTAATGAGTTGGTTGCTGAATAATTAGGCATAATAGGGATATAAAAATATCCAAAGTGGTTTTCTTCCATTATGCATGTTAATGAGCAAATCACATTTTTCTTAGTTAAGCATAAATGCAACATCGAAGAGTGAATGCAAACATTACACTTTGTCATGATGGGAAGAGATCAGTTAATTACATGATAACGGGGAAATCTCTGAACCCTTTATCCCTAACAGATGAGTGGATTGCCAGGCAGCAAGCTTGTCAAGGGAAGATCATTGGAAGTAATAGAATAAAGGTTAAAAAAAACATCAACATAATTGCATCAGGGAGCAGATTTGTAACTTCCTGAATGCAATCAAATGAGCACAACAGAAAATGATTAGTTCATTAACGAACAATCAAATGTCATTGAATGAAGATGAAAATAGAGACATTGACACTGTCACCGAAGATTGATAGGAAAGCAAGCTCAATAAAGCCAGCTCGAGAGCAGATTATCGGCTTATTGAGCTCATGAATAGATCAATCGATATCCAATTATCAGCACAACATTACATGATAACAGAAACATCAACATTGTATCATAAGGATTTATTGGTCGAAGCAATCTAGAGATTGATGATTAGGGTTTGTTCACTTGGGTGATCAACTGAACGTGAGAACCCCCAACAGAACATAAATTGACACCAAAAGAGAAGAAAATGTGAAAACGTGCACCTCAATACAAAGTTCAAACACCATCACTGGGTTTCCATCCCCCAGAATGATATATTAAAAATCAACACTAGATTCATCTCATTTAAAAACAGAAAACATCCCCATGGCTACATTTGATTTTGATTTTGCACTAGTTAAGTTCGTGACAAAAACGTAACTCCACGTTTATAAGGCACAACAGTACATGATAACGGAAACATCAAAATTATACCACAAGGCTCTCTTGTCCGAATCAATCCAGCAATTGATCATTAGGGTTTGCTCACTTGCTGATCAACCTAATGTGAAAAATCCCAAAGGAAAAGAAAATGTGAAAACAGGAACCTCAATCCAAACACCGTCACTGGGTTTCCACCCCCCCCACCGAATGAGATATCAAACATCAATACCAGATTCATCACATTAGAAAGTTAAAAAAAACACAGGGCCATATATAATTTTGATCTTGAACTGGCGAAGGTATATGTAATTTTGATCTTGAACTGGCGAAGGTATATGTAATTTTGATCTTGAACTGGCGAAGGTCAGGTCTCAAACCTAACTCCAAGACACAATAGTGCATGATAACAGAAACAACAGCATTACACCACAAGGCTCTGTTGGCCAAAGCAACCCAGTAACTTATCATTAGGGTTTGGTCACCTGGGCCATCAAGCGAAAGTGAAAACTGAAAATCAAGAAATTGCCCTGGAAAAGAAAGAAAATGTAATAGCAGACACCTCAATCCAAACACCCTTGAATGATCTAATACAAATAAACACCAGATATCCAATTTAAAAGAAAAAAAAAAAACACCCCCATGGTTATATTTGACTCTTATTTTGAGTTGGCCAAGTTCAAGGTTCCAATGTAACTCCCTGCTTATTAGGCACCATCTATATGTGAAAACCCCCAAAAGAACAGAAATTGCCCCCGAAACAAGAGAAAATGAAAAAACAGACAACTCAATCCAAACACCATCATTGGGTTTTTGTTCCCCAAATGATCTATTAATCAGCGACATTAGATACATCACATTTAGAAACAGAAAACACCCCATGGATACATTTCATTCTGATTTTGAGCTAGTGAAGTTCAAGGCTCAAAAATAACTCCATGCTCTCACAGTGGTGTGGGAGGTTTGGATACTTGATCAACACAATTTGTACACTTAGGAATTTTTTACCATGGTGATGACCCAGAGCACTCTGAACAGTAAAATCTCATTAGTTAGCATCTTTGTGCTCACTCCAACCTAAACACCCTCAATGGATTTCCGTCCCCCAAAATGATCTATCCAAATCAACACCAGATTCATCACATTATCCGCAATTCCAATCCCCGAAACACAAACAGGTACAGACACAATGCAACCTATCATTTCCCATAACACAGCAAACCCAGCAACCAAACAAGATGATGCGATGGATTAAATCTCAAGACAACATAAATGCCTCTAACTTACCGGAGGGAGAGGACTGTGCGAAGGATCTGACAAATGTGCAGGCAATTGCAGGGGCGATCGGTCTCGGCCACAGTCCTTATCCCTCGAAATCTTGGCACTCTTCTTCATGGCTGCTGAAATCCTAGGAATCTCCTGCAACTCCCAAAGATTGGCGGCCAACTTCCTGGCAGAAACAGACTTGTTGTTCAATACCATCAACGGCTTCTCCTCCTCCTTATCGGCTCTATAAGACCCCAAAGCATTATCGTCATCATTGTCGTCGTCAAATGACATTTTCCAAGTGGGTATTGGAGTGCAGGGCCCGCCTCGCTTCCCTACCAATATTGCGCGCTTCAACTTTAAACTGTGCGCTCTCGAAGTTGCGGGCGAGGACGAAGAATAATAATACGAAGGCCTTCTCTTGTGGGTCTTTTCCCTGCCCTTCTTCTCCTTCTGCATACTTAATACTGTGTATATACTCACCTCCTCCTCCTCTGTGTTTGTATATATTCAATGCGTATCTGCACTGACCTTCCTCATTTTTGAGCCAACCTGACTCATAATTAAGCATTTTAGACTTCTGTTATATATATTATATATATTTGGATTCCATAACACTGTCCACTGCATTTTGCTCAGTGAATCCGAAGCGGATTTCAAAGGTACTAACCTGTAATTGAATCCACGCTGGACCATTGAGTATCACGTCAGCGCAAGCCTAACGCGCAGTTTAGCGGATGCAAAGATCCTAATTGCCACGTATAGAGGGCGTTCGTCGGTAGTCAATGACACGTGTCACTTTGACTAGGGTAAATTGTTTTAGCTTTTTTGGAGGGCATGAAAACAATGATTTCATTGCTCGAACATGAATTCTACCATGATATTTTTAATAGAGTGGGTCCCATCTAATATAGAGATGTAGGTCTATAATAATATTAATGTAAGGAAGGGTGTCCAACGGGGGTCTCGTGATCCGCACCAAGAGCTTCAATGGGCGGTGTGGAGGAAAACTCTAAATTCGAGAGAATTCAGAGCCATAAAAAATACAATCATGGATATGTTGAATTTTGGATTTACACTATGGAAAAATTTCACCCAAAAACATTTATTAATGGGATGGGAAAATAATAATTTTGAGTAAGAATTTCTATTAGAAACACTTGCATAAGGGGATAGGGAGGTAATTCATGACACATATGGGTTTTGATCCCACCTCACTTGGCAGCGTCAGAACCATCCACAATCGTTGTCTGCCTACACTCACGTCCCCTCACTTAAATGACTAGCTAGCCTCATACTCATCCCGAAGTGTGATCGTCCTTGCCTTGTGTTGTTATCATTCCTCTTGTTCGAGCGATGAAGGTCTTAAACCATCTGCAACTAGTGTCAGTTATGGCATCGCACAACACCAACCTGGCTCCCTTTAGATGGCCCTCCCTCCAAGTTTTCTATTCCTTACCTCAATATTGTCACCCTCCTTGTTGTTTGTCCTTGTTCTCCTTTGTTCGGCTTCACTCTCGCCTAACCCCCAGACTGTCCATTGTCGTTCCACGTGTCGCCCTCATTGTTGTTCTCATTATTCACTCAGTGTTTGTTTATCATCGTCTCGGAGCTCCAACGTCGTGCGGAGGCCATCGACAACATGTCTGCAGTCACAGGGGCGTCTCTCTGGCTCACTAAACTCAAGTTGTTGTTGCTCAAGCGGTTAACGTTTATGAAGCGCATACTCCTTCAAAAGTTCAGGCTGAATTGGATTTAGCATATGTTGACGCTCGAGTTCTCTTGCACTTCATAGACAATGAGGTTGTTGACGAAAATATTGGTTCTTGGATCCCTAATCCGGGTACCTACCAAGCTCAAGCCACCCTCTACTCCAAAAATGTGGATATCTACTAGATTCTTAAGACCCTTATGTGTAAGTTTGTCGTGGAGAGAAATGTGACTACCAAGAAATTTTCTTATAGCTAGATGAAATGCAACAACTACTACAAGACATGGACATGAAGCTTGACAAGCTTGCTAGCAAAAATGCAATCCGAGCTAGAGAAGACCAGGAGCATCCCCAGCCAATGGTGCCTCCCTCGGAAGCATGCTTTGGTCCACCTCTTTGGTTTTTCATGATTTTCCCTTTCATTTTTTGGTTTTACAGTCATGGAGGTTTGGAGGCTTTTGCCCCACCTCGCAATAGCTTTAAGGATAATTATAGATACCGCTTAGACAGTTATAGCAACAGTGCAATTTGCAAACAATGTCATTTACTATTTTTTGTGCTCTCAAAATGCAAGGGACAACACAAACTACTCTTTTGTGGTTGGTCTAGTTTCCCAAGTGGTAGACCAGCCACATATTTTTGTAATTCTCTCAGTTTTCAGTGATAGAAGGATGTTTGAATGGATAGCTTACAAAAAAAGGAATTTCTATTAGAAAGAAGTTGAGATTGTCTACTTATTAACTTACTTATTTTCCTTATTAGTGTGTAATGTGGACCGCGATCGTATTCTTCTACTAGTGTTATTTTACTACTATGTGGTTGTTGTGTGCATGATGAAGTTAGAATGTCAATGTTAATGCTTAAACAATGTGCAACTCTCGACAATCTTTGACAATATCTCATAATGTAGATTTTCATAGTGACTCATAATTATGAAAGTTTTTTTTTATGTAAACTATGTTTAAATTTTGAAACTTTTTAAAACTTAATCATGGTTTACATCCATAAAATTTCCATGACTCTTTGATAATATTTATTGCATCTCAAATTTAGTATGTTATTTGATTACATATGCATTTATAATTGAAAGAGAGAAATAATGTTAGAGTTCTTCCATTAATTATCAAAATAACAAAAACACGCGATAGTATGTATAATCAACAAGGATGAAGAGATTGAGAAACCATATCCCTCAAGGAGAAGGTGGAAGGAGTCAGACAAGGATAGCATAAAGCTCAAAGATTACAAGTAGATAGTAAGAAAGAAAAAGTCAGATTTCATGGTTTCGAGGAGAGAAGAACTAATATTCCTTGGGAAAAATAACCCCAAACTATTATGGAAGGAGCTCCAACCGAAAAAGGTGCAAACTGAAAACAACATTACA